>ATSW01056763.1:0-13156 GCA_000444245.1 Botryllus schlosseri | reverse complement strand
GCGGGGGCCGACTTGAGCGGGGAGTAACGACTCGACGCGGAACTGGGACTCGATAACTTCTGGGGAGACCATTTATCGGACGGTGACATGGGTGAGGTGAGAGGGGGTTTGGTAGGGGGCGAAGTCACGGTTCTTCTATCCTGTTTGTAAGAAAACGTATATTTTCCAAGAATCGCATTTTGAAATTTTTTTCATCCCACCCACATGCATAATTTTCACATAGCAATGCCCCGAAAATTCTCAATTCCCCCAAACAAACTTCTTTTTCACCTCCCCGAGCCCCAATCAACGTAAGAATTGGGTCTAGCTTACTTTCTTATTTGAATCGAGAAATGTTTCCCATGACCATCGACAATCAATGTTCCCTGTGAGCATGTCAGAAATGTCGGTGTTTCACGTGATCATCAACCGTGTTCTCCACAAGCTAGATTTTTGATGCATTTCCGTCCAATTCAGAAGTTAATTCAAAATACAAGTTTTTGTGGAACCAGTAATTTTAATTATAATTTAATTTGAAATAGCTGAATATTTCTAAATCGTCCAACCCTGCAAGTCGGAGATCCATGTGTTCATAATTGGTTTACGGTATCATAGAAGCATTCATAAACATGACCCTGACCCTAACCCCATCACTAAACCCTAACCTATTATAGCGTAGATAGGAATGTCTGGGAAAGACAGTACACTTGTGATCTTCCCCTAATACACCAGGCCACCCATTCTAGAGAACACAGTTTATAATCACAGACAACACTGATAGGGGATGGTCCTAGGCAATACTTCTCGATGTGGGTCAGAAAGTGCGCAGGACCCAAAGAATCAAGGTTCGGGTTAGTAAGTCACATCGCCGGAATGTGACGGAGGTAGATTGACCCCTTGCCCGCACCTCTTACCATCAAATCAACATCTCTCGATATCCCTTCGCGGTGACCTGCGCCGCACAGGTTAAAATGAAGAGCTTTCTGGTAAAATTAACACCAGAATGGACTGCGGGAGAACAAAACCTAGCTAGACTCGCGATAATATTTGAGAGGGTTCCAATATTCCCAACACACAAGATATCAACCTGTATTACCTAACGGCATATGCTCTGCCGAGTGTCATAGATTTGGCGATGTAATAGAAAAATTAAAACTCAAGTGAAATACTATGCCTTGACAGTGGATCATAAGCAATTTTGGCTCTATAAAGTGCCGAAGTAGCAATGACATACAAACGATGGAGGATACCTCAAGCCATCATCTCAAGAGGACAAAATTAATTAGATGATGTTGTCAATAATTAAATTGATTAAATCCAAATATTTGCGGGCCCATCGATAATTTTGGCGACAAGAATATATTGTTTACTGCAATTTTGAAATCCTGCATCCCAAGTAGTTACACTGAAGATTGCGTACGAAAGAAAAACTGTACCGATTTCTTAGCTTTATTTTCTTCCAGGAATTGATGAAGAGAAATCCTGTCACCAGTAGCACTCCGCGCCGTATCTTCACTGCTGGCGCTGCTTAGACGACCTGAAGGCGAGAGTTCTTATTTACGATATTTTCAACATCGCAGCAATGATTTCACGGTGGTGACTCCAATGAAGCGCTCAATTACGCAGAACAATATTACAACCCCAGATAAATCCCCAAACAACAAGGGCTAGCCGCCGACTGGTGATATTTGCTTCAATTCTAATAGGATAGTTTTTGAAGTAATACTTAGTATCATTTCGCATATATATATACCGGTACTATATATATCACATAATTTTTCTTAAACCGGCACAGTTACAAACCTGTTATTCCAGAGTCGGGAACTGTGAGGTTGCCATCTTGTTTGGCTTCGTTCTTTTTGTGCGGTGTGGCCACTGTGCACAGATGCATAAAGATGTGACATGGGACAGATAACATAATACGACAATCGTTTTTATCCGAAACAAGAAATTTTCCCAATCATGCACAAAAGCACCAAAATCTGTTCACATCGCCAGCAAAGTGTCGATTTGTGGGGCTTCTTAGTGTATCAAAGATCGTTAGAGCTAGATTACTTTCAGTAGAAAAGATTCTCGAGAGACCACAGAGAAAATTGAGAGACGGAGCAGCACTTCTAAAGCATTTGGTTAACGCCCACTAAGCTGGCTTTGTGAACAGATCGCGATCGTTATCTACACACAAATCTTGAGGCTACGCTCAAAAACTACGGCATTGGCAAATTCAGTAAAAAATACAAGATAGTGGGTCACCATGTATTTACGCGGTGCACATGCCTCTACAGAAACCTCAAAAACCATCACTGTGCTCATGCGTTTTCAATTCATAAATAGGCTACAAATATTCAAGAATGTGGAATATCTAGTATTTAGTGTCAACAAAAACTAGCTTGATTTACATACTTGGAATGTATCGTAAGTTATAGCATATTACGTTTGTGTTTAGGCAGACAAGTTTATACGGATGTTGCCCAATGTATCCAAATCATAAATCCTTAAAAAATAGGTCAGTAACTGGTGCCATTGTAGTAAATACAATGCAAGTCGAGTCACTATAAGTTTTGAAAGGAAAAACACAATTCAAGCGGCCTGGTAGTATTGAGAAATCTTTCCATTGACAGACTAAATCTTAACCACGGCAGAAGTCCCAGTATAGTGGTTCTAGGATCAGAAAACCACAAATATTGAACACAACAAAGTGCCGTCTCAAAGCACGCCGTGGACCGACACACGTGCAGTGCGTACGAAACCTGAAAGTCTAGACCTCTGGCACGTCGGACAGGGCACGCGACAAAGAACTGGACCCATGTCGCCAATCAAATCATCATATTCATCTGAAGTAAATCGGCAGCGTTATGTTAACGTGAATGTCGTGCATTCGATTTTGTGTCCTGGACCGTCAACATATTATGGAAATGAAACGTCAAGATTATAGCTGATAATGCCTAGTCGATATCACACTGTGATAGAGATATCAGCCATTAAGAGATAAAAAATATCGGCGATTTTCGTGACGTCACTGCATGATAGTAGGGAGTTACAGAAATATAATCTGTCACCGCTAAATTAGAAATATTGATATAGTTCTGGACTGGTAGCTTACAGGCGTACGATGCACCCATTATGGTTTATTCCGTCTCCAAGTATAGAAATGGCTGTTAAGCTGTACAAATGAATGCTCTGAAATTTTGTGTGCCTTAAGCTAGATGCCATATCTTATGAATATTGACGGAATATATCGCGGTTACAGGTGAGGGTGCTCAAAAATCCAATATATGACGGGTTTTACCAAGATGTCCCACAACAAAGTAAAAAAACAAGAGCTATCAGCATGATATGATGAATCATCACCTTGATTCGGCAAGCAAAATTATTCGATTCAAACAGCTTCCACAAATCACAAGTGTCTCAGATTGCGGCAAACTTATGACAGACAGCAGCGACAAAATGCCACAGACAAGACATTCGACACGAAGCCCCGGAATCAAGAGCGAAAACATCAGCTCCCGAGTGAAAAATTTACAGTCCTTGCCTTCGGTGCCGGCCGAGCTCGCTTCGGTATCGGTCGCGGAATGAGACGCCCGCCAAATATCCTCGGTCGATTGGAAATCTGTCCATGCGCAAAAATCGTTTTTCATTTTACATCTAATCGGACTCGTGTGCCATGCGCGACATGCAGATGAAGCAGCCGAGACGTGCGAATGCTGCAGCGTCACAAAGGTGTGATTTTGACAAAGGAGTGCAAGCCAACATTTTCATATTGATGATGTGATTAAATTCTGAATAGAGTATTAGCCTTCGAGTCGAGTATTGAAGTTTCACTCCTTATGACGTCATTGTGATATGAAAGATGTGGACAGTTCGAATATATACCTTTCATGCTGACACATAGGGCTATTCAAACATAACTTTTTTCAAATTTTATTGGCTACTCGATAAAATCGTCAGGTTCCCTGCCCAGCCAGTAAAATTTGAAAAAAAATGTTATTTTTGGGCAGTCCTGTGCCACGAACAATATAACAGAGAATTTGGTATTTTTTTGGTCATACCACATTCGTCGCACTTCGTGGGTAGATCATGACTTTGCAAATATGTCATTTCCACTAAACCGGTAATATGCGAAGCTTTGTACCGCAGTTTTCGTAAGTTGCGATACAGACGATAGAAGTTTTTTAAGGCTTCCACAGTGGAAAACACTTTCGAAATTATCATATTCGATGATACATAAACTCTAGTGGCAACGTGAACATAACTTCAGTACTCAAAAGAATCATCTCGACACGAAGTAATAAAATTAATACTAAATTCAGATTTGTGTACTCGTACCCCTGTGTTCAGCTCTAGTGTTAAATGAAAGCTTTCGAAAAAAGACAAATCGGCATTCGCCAATTCTTTACCGAAGACGACAGAGACAGATAACTGTAACGTAGCAAAAGTAGATCGGAAAGTGTGAATCAAAAATGCAGAGCACTCCAAACAATCACAATCACGAAACGATTGAGACCAGAGTTCAGCACGCCGGATGAACGAAGCCCTTCGCAAACGAAGTTTTCATCCATACCCAACCCACTGGTGACAGTTAATTATTGAAGAATACCTACAAAATCACATGCAGCAGTACAAACATGCAGTGAAAATGAATGCAAAGGTTGAAAAAGTATTTTGGCACAGTGAGATATTAAAATGAAAAAACACACCAGCGATGAAACTTTGAGAACAAATAGCCCATGTACAAGAAGCTCACTAGAACATTAAAAAAGGACGCCAAATTATGAAGATTATTTAAGTCACCTCGTGACAAATTAGTCACAGGGGATGCGAAAGCTTGTCACACGTAGTTTTCAATACGTCAGACACAGATCGAACATACTGTGACACCATCAGATCAAAACTCGAATGGATTACGAGCATTTTTTCATTTCTGTACACTGTAAAGTCACCTTGAATCTCAAAGCCACATACATCATATGTGATATGCGATGTAAGTATACTAAGTATGCGGTACCACAAAAGCATGAGGCGGTACGTTAATGCAATTCATATCACAGTATGAACACATCGCTTGATGCCGTCATCAAGCTTCACACCACCAAAAGCTTGTTAACAGTATCAATTGAACACCCACAGATAACATTATGCTTCTGTATCGCGAAAAAATTGAGGTACCTTTCAATTGCGAACCGTCTCCTGCCGCTCCATTTGCAGAGGACAGGGCGTGGAGAGCGTTTGTGGAGTAGGCCATGCCTCCCCCGAGACGTGATCTGCGTTTGGAGTCCTTTGAAAGATCTCTCTCAACTGAAAACAGAATTAAGACGTCTCATTGCGACGCTGATATCTATACGATTGATTAAATGGCATCGAGTCTCTGAGCTTATTTGACATCCTAAAAATATACTTCAATATTATACTCAACTGCAAAATATTAAAGAGGTTGAATGCTCGTCCGTCAATTATAGAAATACAACACCAATCTTTAAACTGATTTAGGAATTTTGAGCGTAATTCAAAACTCTTTCAGACATAATATAAAATTCATGTTCTACTTCTACTTATCCTATGTCACAATGCTGCAATTGTTGTACATGTGAAAGATTTAGTGACGTATTTCAACATTGCAATTCAGAGTCATTTGACAGTATAACAGAATCTAGCAAACAGCGAAGTCGCATCTCTTACAAAAGAAACCCAACAGACAATTTTGAATTGGTTGCATCAAGTGGATTTTGCCTTACATAAACTTAAACAGCACCACACATATAGACAGTATGAAATTTCTCATTAAAAATAACTTTCCTATTCTTTTGTTCATACATTCTGGTTTGATTCTAATTTGTTAAAGTTCACCGGTTCGCAAAATTTGATCTTTTTTTGCGAATTAACATACCACTTCATCTCACTTAAAATTGCAACACAGGATTTGGACAAAATACATACCGCATAAGTGACCAGAGTCACAACATTTCCATTGAAATATAACTAAAAGATACAGCTCGTGAAAATTCATACACCAAATATCTACCACAAGACAACACACCAGGAAATGTGAAAATTGCATGCCGACAGAGAATACTACGCAATTGTTATATTGTTTAGTGAGAGGCTTGAGTATTTTGTCATTTGGTCACGTAAAAACAATAGCGTATGTGTGTATTATTGATGCAGAAATGGTGTAAGAAATACTCTACGTCACAATTCACACACCGTAAGCAAAACTGGGGTTAGGACATCACATGGTAATGAAATGTATAACTAACATGTCCGTGGTGTGCAATGTTATTATTAAATCGACGCATGTTATACCGTGTCACAACTGACAATAAACCAGTTTAACTGTGATAATCCTACATGCATTAGTAAGCACCAACCAGCATTCACACATGACAGCATACGCTACACGAAACCCAAGATACTCATTATAGAATGTTAGCTCAGTCACACAAAAACACCAAGTACCATCACGCCAAGCCTGAAAATGAGTGACGATGCGTCACGTTTTGGGAAATTTGCACCTCAAAAAGCCACCTGAATATTCAAAATATGCATGTAATATCAAGATTTCTTTTGCAGGAAGCAGTATCGTTTGTAGGGCTAGTGAATCAGGTGTTTGGATTCGATTCGAGCATCACTCACTATGACATAATAATGGAGCAAATGACTTGAAACGTCCACATATTCATCAATGCAGGTAGATATTTCAAGTCTTTCCATCGAAATGTAGTAATTTACATTGTAGCCTATGTTATCCATCGCTGTTTGTAATATCATGCCTTCATATCGCATACAAGATCCAATCAACCAGTAACAAGCATTGCATGCGATGTGCAGGTTACAGTTACTGTTCCACCCGTGAAAAAAGCAAGGGGCCACCCCCCACGAAAGAGGGTGTGTTCGTGGGGCTTCCTTACGTGTGTACGATCCTCTTTTGTGTACGGGGTAAAGGCGTCGCAGTTGGTTAAACAATTTCAAATTTTTCCTCACTCTTCGGTACGACGGCGCTAGAGAGACACGGCGACGCAAACACACAATGATAATGTTAGTGACCTGACAAGGTCTCTGTCTGATAAATGAAACATTTCCAGGCAAATGCTTGTACCTACGCTATGAATACCAGACATTCATAGGATGTTGAATCATTCAGTGTGTTAGAACAATCTTACGAACGCAGACATGCCTGGCGTGGGTGACCAATACAAAAATCATACGTACTAACCAAAATAGACTAAAACTAGGTATTAGGTACCAAACTTCAATATCGCAGCAATCAATATGTTCGGTCACTGATTGAATTGCCTAAAAAAATGCTGCACACCGAGCTTGGCTCAATTTCAAGCGGTAGATGTGAAAATTTTGTATTTATTATATAAAAAATTTAATTTTTTTTCAAATTTTACTGTCAACCCCATGAAATTATCAAGTTGTCTAAAAGAACGGTATATACCATAATTATTTCTTAACTTGGAATACCGTTAACCGCATTCACTAATGTTGACTTCTGACGAGAGTCAGTCGAAAAGCTTAGGGTCAAATAAATTAGACAATATGAACATATTAACTGCTGCGGTGTGTTCAAAAGTTATCATACTGTAAATTTTCGATAACAATATTTGTCAACGACGCTATTGCTAAACGTTCTGTCCGATTTCAAAGCAACGCTACCAAGTTACTAAAAATAAAAATAACAAGATCTACCGTCTACCATCCTGAATCAGCAGCTAAATATATGCATACCGTATATATGCAGGGTTGCCATCGGCACGGATCATAAACTAAGGAGAACCAAAACTCCGCAGTTCAACTGCGTGATTTGTAAACTGATGACTAAAAAATAACATAATCACTTTAGGCCAGTTGTAATCATGACCTTAGTGTCGAATATAGGAGCTCGCATTGTAAATAAAGACAAATCTTAGATAAAAGGATGGTATGACAACCCTGCATATATAATTATATATAGAGAGAGTAAAAAATGATTATAGAAAGAGTATAAGCAATCACAATTCAACGGTAGTGCACTACAAAAAGCTAATATGATGTAAAATTCAATATTTTGACGAACAAACAATAAATTAGGAAAATGAAATGTATCATTTCAATTAAAACAGAAAAAATACTTGAAAGAAAGACTGCAGCTTAAACAATTCAAAGAAATTCAAATAATTTTCGCCTCATTCGTACAAGATTCCGACAAAAGACATCAACTGCTGTAAATTTCACCCCACTCACCAGCGCTCTGCTTCCTGGGCGGATTCTCACTCGAATTGGAACCGACCGATTCGTTGTCCGGGTCTGTCGTTTTCGCCAAATCCGCCGAGCCCCCGGACCCCTGCCGGACGAAGGACGCGTCCGAGCTTCTCGGAGACGACCCGGGCAGCTTGGAGGTAGAGGTGGCGGGAGGCAGGCCGTCTCGCTTGCGTCGGTTTTCGCTGCCCTTGCCCAGATTCTGTAGCGTTTTCTTTAGAGTTGCTCCCAAGCCTGAAAGTAAACAATGTTGCCATGTTTGGAATATAAGGGGGCGATTAATTTGTGCGCCAAAGCGGCACAGAGAGATCGGAAAATTGAATAGTATATTCATATTGAAGTATAGCTGAATATCTTCGGCTGACACTCGTCAGGGGCAATCGTCAGATACTAGTGGTATCAATAATCATATTACCAAATTTATTTGAGCATGAATATAGCAGTGAATTATACATTGAAGTTCTATACCTCCCAAGATAAAAAAAAATGTAAATTTTTGATTTTCTTTTGGCCATGGTCAACTTTGAAACACCGTATATACCATATATACTAAGTTTATACAATTGGATAGTATATTCATATTGAAATGAACCCGAATATTTTCGGCTGACACTCGTCAGGGGTAATCGTCAGCAACTAGTAGAGAACTGGAAAGAACATTGTGTGTCAACAAAATATGACATCACCGGCATATGATCGTATAAATTATGAATGTGTAAACAGACATTTCATAATTCCAGGAGTGTAGCGAAGGTAGGTAACCAGTGCTGTATCAGCAGACCGAATACGCACATAAAAATGGATGGGGTAGGAGATTCTATAGCAACCAACAATACATAATCTTGTATATCTACCTCTCTTTTTGGGTGGCGAAGGGCCAGGAGTACGGTAGAGATCCATGATCTTCTCCTCCAGCTTTTCCTTCTGCCTCCGAATCTCTTGCATTCGCTCGCTGCAAAACGACAAACATTTTAACAAACAGTTTAACTAAATACATCTACGTTTCCGTCGTACTCAAGTATGTTTGCAAGTATGCTTTTGGATTACTTCAACTTCTACATAATACTAGGAAAGACCAATATTTACATTTTTGATTTCAAAGGTAGACAGTGGTTTTGGAATAAGTGTGCATCACTTTTACAAGCAGAGACCGTCTTAATAACTGCGTGAAAAAGTCTCCGTATCACGGCGACTGAATATATTTTCGAGGATTCTACCAAGTTGCAGCTTCGTTAGTCAGTTTGAATTACTCAAATTAGTCTCAATAACAGCTAGTACTACTTGTAATTTAGTAGAAATAAAAGTTACTTCTACTGTCGTATTAGCACCGACGCCGACTAACTAGGTGACTCACGTGTACTGGCGTTGCTCCGAGTAAATCTGGTCCTTGCTCTCGAGCGTCTGCGACAGCAGCTCCTCGTTCTGTGTCATGAGCCTGTCGATCTGCTCCAGCAGGTGGCGGTTTTCTTCCTCCAGGTGAGCTTTGAGCTGCATCAGGACCTCGCAACGGTTGGACAGTTTTGTCGACTGGAAATCAAGCTCCTGATTCTGGTCCTGAAACGATCGTCGCATTTGAGCAAGGTTGCGATTTTTTGGTGACTCGACTTGACTCGACTCGACTCATTTTTTCAAATGCGTAAAATGACTCGACTTGAACTAGAGTCATGCACAATGACTCGAACCATGTCATATGACTCGAGATTAGTACGGCCAAAACAGGCATTTCATTGTAACTTCGAAGAATAGTAAAGTTACCACGTTATTGGTAATTCGTCTATCCGTCCTGATACTCGGAAAATAGGGTCAGATACTGTTAGAACTGAGGAAAATGACGACATTACGAATGCGAGCCATTCTATATCACTCGAGCAGAGTTGAAAAAAAGTGTGTTGAACCGGGTTGGACTCGGACTCGAGTCACAGCACTACGACTCGGACTCGACCTTCTACTCGCTGACTTGAACTCGGACTTGACTCGGTGGTGAATTGAAAGTGACTCGACTTGATTCGAGTCAAAACCACAAAAGCGAGATTAACTTGTGACTCGGAACCGTGCGACTTGGTTACAACGCTGCCGAAATACCTTGGGGGAAAACTGGAAGTTTAGAAGTGTTCGAAAGACTTCAAGAAGTAGTTCAGGATGAAAGTTTGAAGTGAAAATTTACAAGTAACGTGAGGAGTAACTAATGATCTCGTGCAAAAAAAAAATGCGAAAGCACCTTGAAATTCTCCATCTGCGCTTCCAGCTCGGCGTACTGCAATTTGAGCGCGTTGTGGGCAGACTTCTCGGCCCTGTTACGCTCCTGCAGGTCGTGATAATCCGAACTCAGCTTCTTGTAAGAGTTGTTCAACCTGAAATGCCGCGATGAATTGGGTCGGCTTGGAAAAGCGTCAAGAGATTTTTAAACATAGCAATCGTATGCTTACTTGTCGTGCGTGTCTTTCAGCGCGCCCAGGTTTCCTTCGACCAGCTGGCCCTCCTCCATTTTCTTCTCCACTTCCGACTCGAGGCGTCTCTTCAGCTGTTCCACTTCGTCCTTCGTGCGAACCAGCCCGTTGTATTGCAGTTCGAGGTCTTTGTACTGAGGAGAGAACGGAAGATGTTCATTTACTTTGGGACATACTTGGGCAAATTTCTAATTCTAGTTGTTTAACTAGACGAATTAAGGCAAAATGTTAGTCATTTACTTCTAATTTGTGACATGTTTATATGTTTATATGCTGTAATTATAATTTTAATCCAATTTACGGTTTTCCTGAAAATGCTACAGGAGATCTAGCCAGTGCCAAACGTGCCAAGCTTGTCGTACAGAACGTTTGCTATTCTCGTGCTTACTTGAATGAAATTTGATTTGATATGAACTAAAAGTGATTCAATGTTCAGTATTTGCAAATTCAGTAAGTCCAATTCTACTCTAATTTGCAAAAAAAAAACTGTGTAGCTATCATATTACTAATTCTAGTTGAATTCGGAACACAATGTGGAGCTATAAGTCAAATTTCAATCTAATTTGGAGAAAAAAGTAGCTATCATTTTAATTCTAATATACGGTAACTTAAAAAAACTGTAGCTGTAATTCTAATTATAGTCTAATTTGGAAAAAACTGTAGCGATATGAATTTTAGTCTAATTAGGGAAAAAATATGTACATATAATTCTAATTCTGCTCTAATTATGATAAAAAAAACGGTAGTTATATTTCTAATTCTAGTCTAATTTGGGAAAAACTGTAGCGATAATGCTAATTCTAGTCTAATTTACTTTAGAAAAAAACTGTGCAGCTATTATTCAAATTTTAATCCAATTTGGAAAAAACAGTACCAATAATTTTAATTCTAATATAATTTTTTGTTAAAAATGTAGCCATAATTCTAATTCTGCTCTAATTTTGAAAAAAAAACTATAGTTTCAATTCCAATTCTAGTCTAATTTGGAAAAAAACTGTAGCGATGATACTAATTCTATTTTTTTTTTAAACTGTAGCTATAATTCTAATTCTAGTATAATTTGGAAAGAAAAGTGTGTAGTTATCATTCTAATTCTAGTTTACTTTAGAAAAAAAAGCTGTGTAGCTATAATTCAAATTTTAATCTAATTCGGAAAAAAACTGTGTAGCTATAACTTTAATTCTAATAATATTTTTTTAAAACTGTAGCTATAATTCTAATTCTACTATAATTTGAAAAAGAACTGTAGCTATAATTCTAATCTAACCTAATTCAAAATGTTTGAAAAAAATCTTCAAAATCACTCCAAAACCATCTCCACACCTCGTTTCTCAACGCCCGATTCTGAACCTTCATCTTCTGATGCTCTCTCATCAGTCCCTCCACCTCTATGGTCTGATTCTCGTGGAGCTGCATCAGATCGTCGTGGTCCTTTTCCAGATTGTCGCGTTCCACCTTGACCTCGTCGAGACGCCGGTCCAGCTCGCGTTTCTCGAGCTCCAGGGCGGACTGCTGCCCGGACACGGACTGGTTTTGAGACAGCAGCGAAGACGCTTGAGACTCCAAGGCTGAGTTCTCGACCTGGAGTATTTGAAAGAGCATTGGTTCTCCTTCAGGGTTGTAATGACTCGAGTCACGATTTTCTGATGACTCAACTTGACTCGAGTCATTTTCTCAAAACACGGAAATGACTCGACTCGAGTCAATCAGTGTATTGACCCGACTTTGACTCAAGTCATCACGCATGACTCGAACCAAGTCATATGACTCGAGACACAGGCGGCCAAGACCGACATTTGTTTGTAATTTCGAACAATAGTAAAGTAACCACACTATTGGGATTCCATCTATTGGTACTAGTACTTGAAAATGCGACCAGAAACTGCTAAAAGTGAGGAAAATCTGTATATTTCAAATCCGAACCATTCAATATCACCAAACAGAGTTATAAAAAGTGAGTTTAACAAGATTTTAACTGGAAACTGAGCAGTCAACACAATGACTTGGACTCGGACTCGACGTCGAGTTGAAAATGACTCGACTTGACTCGAGTCAAACTTATAAATGTGACACTGACTTGTGACTTGGTTACAACCCTGTTCTCCGTCATTTTAGTGGTTCTTTAGTAGTTTTAGGGGTCGAAAGCTCTCCCATTACAACCTCCAAACCTTTGTCCTGTCCCTGTCGATTGTGTCTCAATGCCGCAATATCTATCTTGAAAGTTATCGAGTGGCTTATAAATTGAATCTGGCTGTTTTTGTATCTTAGCGGAGCAATTTTAAAGGTTGTCTGTTCTAGTTTTGAGTTTCGAAAAGCCAGTAGTTCTAGTCGTAGCTGTATATTTACGGCTGTTCGAAAAAAAACTTTTCCTTCAGATTTCACTGGCTACGTGGTAAAATTGTTAGGTTGGTTAAAAAAACGCTGAGACCAACATTGGCTCAATTCCAACCAGTAGAAACGAAGTTATTGCAGTAGAAAGTTTTGAATTTATCATT
>ATSW01056722.1:0-10038 GCA_000444245.1 Botryllus schlosseri | reverse complement strand
GTCTCAGTCTCCGACTCAGGAATGTTGAATGTCCAATGTCGGGCCGGGAGAGTTTTCTGAAAAGGTTCAGAATTCTCGAAAATCGAACGGGCGAATCGGAGCCTACTTTCCCACGCTTCGAGATGAATCGACGCGCGCTCAAGCGCGACCATTGTGACGCGTGTGGTCGGACGAAAGTCTATTATTTCCGATGACTGATTTTCGTTAACGGAATTTTAATGCTGCTTTCGTAATAAACGTCTATCAACTCGTACAACTTGGGTATTTTTACTGCTGGTTTAAAATTTTATTTAAAAAGAGTGATATACCGCATCCAAGCAAAATCATTGACAACTATACAATGATCACTGATATTGCACAGTGGCATAGCACATGTTGGCTAATCATGATAATTCTACACGACAACGGGCGTAAAACAGAGTTAAAGTCAAAACCGAATGGAGAATTATGCAGTCATGTCATATTGAATATTAATAAATTCATATTGAAAACGATTGTTGGCAAATAATTATTTCCTTCTGGAAGATACTATCAGAAGTACATAAGTTCACCGTACAATCGAGTAATATATATTGATGTTGATACGAGCCCGATTACTTTCGGCTGACACTAGTCAAAGGTAATATTCGTTAGCAAATAGAGAATAGGAAAGGGTATTGTGTATCAACAATCTTATCACATCACCAACATGAAAATTCGAGTAATCTAGTCTGCGGTGCACACACATACTATACACACCACACAGTACCGGTACTGTGCGCGTGAGGTATAAACGATCCAAAAAAAACAATTGGCGAATGTATTATGGCAAAAGAAAAACAAGCTGTGATCATCAGAGACACCCAAGTTCACAACGGTTACTGGATTGATGTCGTGGGACTATACCGGTGGTTCTTACGGTAACCATTTCTGGCCTGATGAACCCTTACGCTAATCTACCAGCCTCGTCGGCGAACCCCACATTTTCGCTTAGTCCAGGGCTGGGCAAACTTTTTAGCCCGGGGCCGCATTCAACGTATGGATCCATTCGTGTGCTGAACTGTATGAAATTCGGATTATTAGTCAAGACGCGACGCTGGTATTTGGTTATATATTGAGGACATGGGGATGTTTCAAACAAACATTGATTCAATGATATCTTACACGCGTCAGAAACAATGGCGAATTTTTATAAGCTGGTCGACCTCAATAACCAAGTTGTGAAAACTCGGGGTGGAAAACGGTTGTCCCGATTCTTGGACAGAATGGAAATTTCAATCTGTGAGTAGCGATCTGATCATAGATTTGCTGATTCTACTTTTGATTCACAAGTTCAGTACTCACAATGTTGATAGCATCTTAACCATGTTATCTTCAAATACGCTTCTACAATATATAGATGATATAAATACGGTACTTCGTTTACACATACAAAGAACGAATCTACCTAACACACGCAAAAATCTAGTTTTCCAAGTGCGTACTAAAATTAATAAACTTGGTGGAGTGACCATTCTAATATCACACCCCTGATCCGAAAAAGTCATTTCCGCTTTGACTCTTTGTGATGTATAGCAGTTAATAGCAATTGGATTTTAGTACGCAATTTATCAATACTTTTCTTACGCTTCTTGAGATTTCGCCTGTCGCTCAAAACGGTGTTGCGAGCCGTAGTTTGCCCATCCCTGACATAGTTAGAAAAAATAAACAATATCCCACACTACACTACGTATGTAACTATGTACTATAGAATGCTGGAGCACAAAACGAACTGTTGAATAATGTATTCATGTTGAAGTTCTGTGCCTCCAGAACAAAATGATGATGAATATTTCCTTCTAATGAGTGGGACTTCTGCATGAGTCTGGTGCGTGTCATGACCTCCGGTTAACCCTTTGAGACTGACTCAGCGAAGCCAAGGGTTTGCAGCACCGGTCTATACACACGGACTCTTTTGCAGACCACAAGTTTCTGATGTTTTCTCCGTCCACGATTGCGGCCGGAACGGTCGGAGCGGCTGTCAGCGGCCTGCAGACTCCCCGCCCCGGGATTTCGAGACATCGCCTCATCGGGAAACTGTGCGAGATCACGAACGTGGATATTGTAAGTCTATTCTTTCTTGGTCTTGCTGAATTTGGCGTTAGGAACGCAATAACTGTTATCAGCGATTCGTCAATATTGTGTTCATCAATTTGCGAGCGTGAACTGTGATATACAGCACTTCGTGAATTTGGCATTAGAAATGTACTCTATAGTATTACTGTTTAGCCTATGCATAATATTATATTAATGAATTCGAGGATCAATGTTTCACTAAATATCAGCGTGAATTGTGATATGCAGCACTTCATAAATTCGGCACTTCGTAATTTCGCATTAGAAACGTAGTAATTATTACTATTTTGAAAGCTATTAGTAAATTCGATAATATCAGCGTGAACTGTGAATTCGGCACTTGCAATGTAACAGCTAACAACTCATATTATTATGACAAATAAAGTCGTATTCGTTTGCAAGTGTACTTTAAATAAGGTGTGAATGCTACCAAAGTCTTGATATCGTTGCGAGAGACGTGTATCAAAATTGCATTATTGGATTCGAAATTGTGATATTGTGATTTATTGCACTTAGTGAATTGGCGTTAGAATTGTTATTATGAAAGATATGCATAAATAATATATTAATAAATTCGATGATTCACTGAATTATGAACTGTGTTTACGGCATTTGGTGAATTCGGCATTACAAATATAATAAAAACTATTGTTGTCACTGCAAGGATGCATCCATATTGTATTAATAAGTTGGAAAATGGTTCAATGAACGCAATCGTGAATTGTGAAATCGGCACTTGGCGAATTCGGCATTTGAAATGTAATAACTACCATCATTGTGAAAGACACAGCGCGAATTGTGATGTATGGCATTCGGGGTTAGATTAGGGTCAGAGTTCTGGGTTCGGGATTAGTTTCTGATTAGGATTAGAGGCCGAACTCGCTCCAAACCCGGTAGATTGTCATGGCAACCGGGGGGGCCCCGTCCCTCGATTGAGAACGGAAGTGAGTCACGACCTCTAATCGCTGTTTGATCTGCTGCTTCGAAACAATGGCCGGTCGCGTAAACATTGGCGGCATAACACTCGACGACGAATGTCGATTGGATGACTCACAAGCGGAGTGCCGACATTGCGCATCGACCTCCTCTGACATCGTGATGTCAGCATTACCGACATTTTCGAATGATAGCTGCACAACTTTTTCCAACTTGACTGAGAATTATAGCTACATTTTTTCCAAATTAGATCAGTATTAGAATGATTCAATCAATTACCAAGTTTTTTCGAATTCGGGCGTTCAAAACTCCATTCTAGTCACATTCCCGACTTTTGATATTCTGTTTGATTTTTTTCCCTTTTTTTTGTTACCAGGAACTTTTGCGTGAATGCACGGAGCTGATCGAGAGCACGCTGCACGCCAATCTCGCGACTCAGCCGAACGCGACTCAAAATCAACGGCTCGGCAACGACTCGACGAACAACAACAGCGCTCTGAACAAGTACGACACGTCGTCTGGACGGTACGCGCGCGCCGCCGACGACGGAGACCGAGGAGACGGCAACACGCCCACAGACGTTTGCGAGGTCATGCTGTGACTTGTAACGCGCGTCTGGGATTCAAAATAGTAGCCTTGTCAAAATTCCACTCGCCATTTATAAAAAAACTGCCACTTTTAAAAATGCAACTGAATAGTATGCTCATAACGAAATAGTCTGCTTTATTTCAATATGAATACACTATTCTATTGTATATTGAATCTCTGCCAATTTTTCATACAAGACTATTTTGTAACGATGCCTTACGCCGTGGTTGACTGCCTCTTATCGCTTTTATCGTGTACTTTCGAAAACTCGTTTCTTGTCATCCGGACACTGCCCGCCGTTCGGGAGCTCTTCCAGAAAACTTGAGTACTACGCTGCTAGTTTTCTAGACGACTCTAAAATACTCGATTTTCTTCGATTCATTTGTGTTTTTACCGAAAAAAATGAAAAAAAATTGCTCGTGTTGCTTAGCGTTATACCCTTTCTTGTTCGCGTTTTCTCGTTACAATCTCCCCCGAAAATACGGCAATTGTGAATCATGAATGCAAGGTCGTCGCAAAGCTGCTACTGTTATTTTCGACTCGTTTTCGTGCGCGGTTCCGGTCAGTTTTTATTTATTTCGACGCAGTCTGAAATCGCGTTTCTGTATAGAGTAAATATTTTAAGTATGCTGCGGGCGGTAATTTTTGGCAAATGCATTCGCTTTTAGTTCTTTGTCAATTGGACTTTCTTCTCCGATCAAGAACTCGCATCATTGTGGGGTCGCACATCATGCAAATTGCGTAGTCCTCGATTCCAATTTACTAAATTCGGCCTAAAAGTCGCTTTCATTTCGTTGTACGATAATGCTGTAAAATTCGCTCACATTTTACCGATTAGGTTCGAAAAAATCTTAATAAGCTCTGAGCGCCCTGTGAATTTCTACGGAAATGTCGCTTGTATTTTCACCGTCGCCGGCTCAAAGGCCCGGGACCTTTTTCTTCGTGGGTTTGAAATAATTCTTGCATGGAAACGATCTTTCAAGCTGTCTCATTTCGTAGCCTTGTTGTAATGAAGAGTAGACCAAATAAATTTCAGCACACCGGACGTCTTGTTCACTTGTTTCGTTTGGGAGATTTCGGGGGCGGGTAGGGATTTGTGAATTGGCGTTGCCGAATTACAGCTCAGTGAAGTGACACAGCGATTGCCGAAGTAGTTCTACAGTCAATGCTATAAATAGGACTGAGCATGGTGGTTTGAGTTCTCGAATCTGAATCGAGATATGATTATATCAAGACTGAAATGATACGCTCCTGGCCACTAAGAGTTATGTTATCAACGAGCATTGCAGTTTCGATCCTATTTTCCACTGTGGAGGGCTGTGAACTGCGATTGGTCGTATCGAAACAAACGAACCTATAGTACAAAGCCACGCTTGATAGTGGAAATTTCATATTTGTGAAGCGGTGATCGGCCACAGCGTTGTCACAAAGTGCAATAAAACAGGTACAGTGGTGTAGAACTGGCGTTAAATTCTTTGTGATCGACTTTCCACATCACTCATACTATTATGACGTGACTAGGCTAATAATCGAATTACTCAAGTGTTGGTCAGCCTTAGTGATGAAGCACGCGCAGTGGACTGCGAGTGCCGATGGTGTCGCAATAATACGTCTGATGAGGATTATGGTGTTTTCGTGACTCCTGACGTGTCGGGCGTCAGCGTGCTCGACTTTATTGCTCACGTACTTCAGGAGTGTCATGAAATGAAAGCAACTATTAGAAAGAAACGACTTGGCGTAGTCTTCAAACACCGAACTGGACCTAGGCGATGTAAATAAGAGGCATGTATGCTTGATTTAAAAAAGGATAACACAAAATGAATGCGACATGTGCCGATAGGCGAGATCGATGGAATATCTCATATTGTGTCCGGTAGCCTAATAGGCTATAATGGGGTTGACTGTATTCATTCAACAGAAATTGCTTGTAATTCGACTTGAATGTGGACAGTGGACAGTGGACACGCTCGCGAGACACGCTGTTCCACAATTGAGGTCATGCAGGCTAACTTGATTGAGCGATGCGTTTTCTTGTATTTCATCCTGATCGTGTATGGTAGTTAGACGACGAACATAGATCACAGGTAAGATGCCATACGAGCCAAAATTGGGTTGCTGCACGATCCGTGTCAACTCCATATAAAAGAATGGAAACATTCGTCATAAACCATCGAAGATGACATCTTCATCTGCGTTTTTGTTTTTATTGAACAGTATTTGGCACTTATCGCCTATTTGGTCATTTGTGCCCAGTACACGAATGTTGTAAAGTTCATCGGTCTTTTTCACTTCTATACGCTTCGCAGACGACTTCCAATCTCGCATGCATTCACCATCTTCCACTCTCTCTTCCGTGCGTCCGCTTCAGTATCTGTTGCTGTCGATTATTCAAAGCTCGACTTCTCTTTATCCGTCTCGGCTTTTCGTACGACACCGCTTGAGCAGTGAGGTCTGCGATGAGGAGCCCAGATAAACCTCCGACACATAGAAATTAACAGAGCCGAGACTCGAACCAGCAACCATTGGTGTCGTGACTGCAGTGTTTAACCAACTGCGCCACTCGCTCCTCCTTTCATCTGCGTACACTATATGTAGCTTACATTGCGATAGAAGACAATTGCAACAATTTGTAGACCTAAGTGGAATATGCCTATTGTTTAGGGTTACCGCGTCTTCCTTTAGGTAGACTTGTCCTCCTTTTTCAGGTTTTTGAAAATGTCCTCCGAGGCCGCCTAAATGTCCTCCTTTACAGCATTTACACTCTTACAGCTTGGATAATGGACAGATTCGAGTGAAAATGGGCATAAATGACGCTAAATAGCAAAGGCAGACGTTCGAGCGGGAAATTCGTGGTTATGTCGACGATGACGACCTTTTTTTTTAGCAAACTCAACAAATTTTTCAGCGAATATAGCGATATCCGCTGTTCTCAGTTTTGATCAACCAACTTTTCTGATTTGGTCAAAGTGTCCTCATTTCCCGATTCCAAAATTTGGTAACCCGACTATTGTTCAACTTTCTTCTTGAGACATTACAAGCAAAATACTTTTACTTTGGATATCGCATCGTAGAAAGTAGGTTTGCGATATGTATGCATCACTTTTATGAGCGAAATTGTCATGACAACTGGGCGAAAGTCAAAGATTATTAGCGACAAACTGAATTCAAAACTCCTATGAAAGAAACAGTAACTGAACTGAATATATTTTCGAAAATTGCATCTAGTTGTGGCAGGGTCACCATATTCTGGAATCGGCGGCCAAAATACTGTTTTTTCCTTCCCTTTCTACTTTAGCAGGTGGTTGACACAAAAAAAGGTCAACCTTCGCTCAGCTCCCGAAATACCCGCCTGGGCGTTAGTTCAGAGCTATTTTATGGCATCTCGTCGAATTTTGACCTATGTTTAACCAGAATTCTCAAAAAAGAGGACAAAATCTCAAAAAGGAGGACATTTAGGCGTCATCGGAGGACATTTTCAAAAACCCGAAAAGGACGACATATGTTAATGGAGGACGTATGGTAATCCTAACTTGTGGTGGCATCAGTCACTTTGCTTTAGCTGCAAAATGCACCTCGAAAATGCGAAAGTGACCGCCTCCGATTGACTGGTAAAAGCATGCGACCCATCGATCAAATTTAACTTTTGACATTATACTTTCTTTGAGAAATTTTCATGTCTTTATTTTCTTCTTTTGGTTGCAGTAGTTTTGACATGCCTTGGACATGGACATCTCTACTTCTACTTGCAATTGGTAAAATTTACGGCGGTACTTTCAGTGCTACTTGCGCATTAACGCTGACCACTTCTGTGTATATTGTCCCACGCTTTTGTCGTCCTGCCCACTGTAAATTTCTTCACTCTTCCCGTCATCGGGAGATGTCGTAAGCGTGCGGCCATGCGTCATGCACTAGGTACGTCACTTATTCACCTTATAAGGGCTTTTGATGAAAGACTTAGCTGTGTCAGCTGTGGGAGGAATATGGTCACTATGCGCCAAACGTGGACCTAACGTTTGTTTTGCCGTACAGCATTTTCAATAGAACCATTTCGAATCACTTTGAAAAGCACTTCAGTAAGAGTAGTACCAATCCAAAGAACGCTGAAAGCCGGGCGCGTCGTGTTATGATCACTTGGCTAGTTTGCTGGCGAGAGGGAGGTAGAGAGAGCTCTGTTGAACTTCACTGAAATCGCTATTTTTCGTAAATTCCACGAAAATAAATCGGTATTTACTGCTCAGCTTGTGATAGAATACGGCAGAACAATGCAGGACGCTGCATTGCTGAGTGAGAACAAGTACTGAAGAGATATATTGTTGAAAATACGATAACCCTGAAATGTGTAGGGCCAATTGAATCCAATTATCTCGATGAAGTTTATGCTGTCACCCAAGATAATATCATAAACCAGCCATATAAGAAGTCTGAAAATGGCTTGAACTGTATAGCTATGAAGTTTTTTGTCACATCTCTTCACTACTATTTCCATTATTTCAACCTCTTTTTAGCCACATGCCCCGTCATTTTTGAAATTGAACCTCTAACATTCTCTACCCAGTGATTTTGCAAAACCATGCATCATGAACAGACATGTCACATTGACACACTGTTAGTTAATTATCACATAATCTTCCGCAATGCCAAGATTGTATACATCCCTGGGTAAGGATATAGGTCAAAGGGTTGAGGTAAAAAGGCAGCGATATGTATTAACGAGGAATGAATAGGTTATGGCATTGATGTGAAGGCAGGGACGTACAACGCACAGCATAAAATTGTTGCGTCATGTCACAAACAATATATGTAACATTCCTTTTCCAATTTTGGTAACCTGCCATGCCTTCAACTTGCGCAATAAGTACATGCTTCTCAACTGTCATAAATTCTCAAATTCAGTCCTACAGCAAGCCGAAACGCCTAATCAACTCGACAAGCGCTGTAGAACGACGAATATCATGTCTGTATCTTCGTTTTAGATTGTATTTTCATAGTTTCGCAGCAATTCTGGAATTATTGAATAAGATTGAAGCAGTTTGCTATGACGAGTGGATTCCGAAGAGCAGACGGGACGTATGCCGACAATGCCTGGGAGTTGAATATTATCGTCACTGACCTGCCGCTCAAGAATGAGCAGGTTAGCTGAATTTGAATCGAAATAGGTCTAAAAATGAGTTTCATTTTTTCTGTTTATTTACATTTTTTCGAGCTTATACTGGCCATACAGTTACGTGAGAAATAACGATGGCCTAGATATTCCACAAAAATTTGATGAAAAATATCATAACCTTTTTCGCAGCGGCCATTTTGAATTTAGCTCACAAAAATTTGCATTTAACAAATTTTGCAGCTCTCGATCTCCAACCTCGAAATACTGTAAGAATGCAAACAAAGTCCCTCTTTTTTCACGCTGAATTTATCTCTTATAGCATCAGCACTTGAAAAAGGAAGACACCGAATAGAAATTTTTACTCCATTCCCATTAAATTAAGAAATTATTATTGATATGCAAGTTTCACCTTGAGAATTTATTTGCGTTCTACCAACAAGACAGGCACTCTACCAGTACCAGGTGGATCGAGGTAGGCCTGATGCGCACTCTTGCTTAACACCAAATTAAACCATGATAAAGGAATTGTTCTAGGTCTACCACTGTGCCACACTACGCCAGTGGTTTTCAACCTAGGCGTCATGAGGATGTTGACCTTATTGACCCATATTTTATTATTTTGTTTCAGTAATCAGCTTCCCAAATAGGCTGTATGTCCTTGCGAAGGTGCTGATGCTGACCCTGGCCTATTTTTAGTATTCAGCTTGCCAGACAGATGGACAGAAGTTTATTTCAAAATTGAAAGAAAACAATTCGGTGAAATATTGGTCAGCGATGCGACCATTTTGTATCATACAGTCGTATATTGGCCTTATGTTGTATAAAGTGTAATGCAATCATATTTTGATTATATTGTTGAAAAAAAAGAAAATTTACAAAATCTGGATTTTTTGTATCTCCAAATTTGAAAAATGGATCTACTTTGATTCCACCGCGACGATATATCTGATTTGGCGTATTTAATGCTGTCAATCAAACTATACGAAACAAAAAACTAATTATACAAAGTGTAAAAAGGTTTGAAAAAAGAAGAGGTGAATGACAACAAAATTGCAGTCCTATTTTCATGACCAAGTTTAGAGCTGGATCGCGGAACCTTTGCCTGTAGTAAATTGGGTCGCGATCTTAACAAGTTTGGGAAGCGCTGCTGTACGCCAAACATCTGTTTGAATTTCAGGGAGAACCTGTCACAGAACAGAGGGTTCCCGTTCTGGTCCGGAGCGAGGATTCGGTCGGATACGCAATTTCTCGACTCGTGGAAGCTCTCAAGATGAAATTTGGTGAGTTTGGTGACATGTGAAGCATTACTTCCATTG
>ATSW01056666.1:0-10277 GCA_000444245.1 Botryllus schlosseri | reverse complement strand
GTCTCAGTATTTGAGCTATGACGTGAGAGCGCAGCAGGCTGTCTAATGCCAGATGTCGTCACGTTCCCCCAAGGGTTCGCAACAGAGAGCCGACATATATTTTGGCCTGCATTTATTGAAGAATTGAACACATCAATGGATTTGCGATAAAATCATCGGATATTATAAACAGAAAACGAAGCATGCATCGAACGACGGCCTCCTCTGTAAATAGTCAGAAACCAGACAATACCGGGCACAATCATCATCAATGATTGTAATTGATGATCCGGCGTCCAGGGAGTATGTGCACTGATTCGTCGTATCTGAAGGCGGGAGCCTCGATTTCGAACCCAAACCTTCCTTGTGTACGTCACTGCATACGACGTACCAACAGTCACAATTCCACCACTGATAAGGTCTAATTATTAATGGCCAATGATGGACAAGACGGGAGTGTCAGCACAAATCATATATCTGTTGACCCTCGCGGAAACCATTAGACTGACTCGCGGAACTCCTATCGATAGTGTTGCATGGAACAGCGAGAAAGAACCACTTCTATATATGGATACATTTCTGGATGTAGCATGCAATGTTGAACTCTCAACATTTAGATGTATGAGGGATTGAAGTGTCAGTAGTTCTTGAGTATAAATTATGTAATAGGTCCGAAACAACAATGAAGCATTTGGCCGTCACACCTGTCCTCCGCCTCGTTTCGCTTCCACCTCGCCTAGTCCTTGTGAAATGTGGTATCTGGTATTCCTTAATCGTGGTGTCGCATCAGGTTGCGAAAATTAGACAGTTTCCTGATATGCAGCATGGGATTTCACGATAATGATTTGGACAGAAACTTAGTGCAATCAAACTTTGCTGTCCGCAGTGTTACTCGTGATTGGGATACAACTTGCCAAGTCAATATTCAAGTCGTCAAATATTCTTCTTCGCAAACCATCCCGAAGCTCTCAGTCGTACTTAAATCGAGCACGTCACGAATTGGATTCTAATACTTCTATTTACGTTTTCGATGAGGTTAATCCCGTCAGCACCATCATCGCAGATAAAAGAGCTCCCTCTGTCCTTGATCGTCGTTAAAATACCTTTTACTAATATGTTGATATATGACAACCATAAAGCAGGTATATGCTCAATCGATTTTGGAACTATAACGGACACTCCACGCGCATTGGAACCTCTTTGAATCGTACATGCAATAATTCCACTTGGGTTTTTGTGGGACTGCCATAGTAAGTATTATTTACGAGCAATAATAATGTGTGCGATGGCTGTGGAATGGCATACTGGCAGTTTCAGAAGACGATCGCAAAAATCGAACTTACGCCGAAGACTTCCGTGTATTTTGAACGTTTGAGTGCATACAATTCCGAAATAATAAATATTCCACGTTTAACAGATAAGTTGTGTATTATAAAGAACTGAGTTATTTTAAACAATTGAATGTTGCTCCTACATTGTCCATTTTTAAACGGTATTGACGGCGTGCAAATCCCTTATAATTTACTACTTATTTCTACTTTACATACAAATGTTCGAAATTGCTTACATCCTTGTGAATTTTAAACAAGGCGGAATAAAAGTAACAATCGTAGCAGTAGGGGAGATGTGGTACCGATGGATCACTGGGACCGAAAATACTTTGAAAATTCTCTATGATAATTCCATGATTACACTCCGTGAACTTGTATACAATTGCATGCTGGCAAAATCTTTCCTCACATACAAAAAAATTCGACGTGCGCGAGCTATGGGGTCTCTCACAGATTCTTATTGTTTTGGGGGGTGTAAACTAAATTTAGATCGACATATACATTTTTCTTTGTAACCTTCAACACGAACAAACCCGCAATCATTTTTATTGTGAAGTGTAGAGCTTGTATCAGGCTATATAATGGCACCTATTATTTTATTCAGTACTTTCCTTGGGTGGAATTTTTTTCGATTTATGCATAAAATTCGTAGGGTGGGGACAGATGATATAATAGCCAAATCAAGCAAAATAATCAAGCATACTAATCATGAAACAAATGAAACATGCCCACGTACAGAAAATATTTATGTAATAATTGCATATGATGTTGTATCGCTATAACGAGGTATTTGGAAGTCACACTGTCGATTTTCGGGAAAAATGTATGTACCCTCAAATTTATAAGTCTGAGCCTAAATCGAAACGTGATTTTATGACAACATTTATTCTATTTTTTGACGGTTGCGACCAAACATTCTTCTTTGGCTTGCTGTAGCTTAGATTATAACACTGAGCAAGAAAAGTTGTCACATCTGAGTTTTTTAGGGTATATGTGTCATAGGTCCCGGGGTCCTGTGCCATTGGACCCACCGGGTGGGGACCGATGACAAGTTCGAGCAACAAATTTTGAACGTCCATAAATATTTTTGAAAAGACGGATATTCATGTATATGTGCGCGATAGGTAGAGCTTGTATCAAAGTGCTGAGCCAGCAAAAGATCTGCTGTTTTCGGCTGAACATTTTGGGGCCAGCGATCATTTTCCAATTTTTGATCCATCGGTACCACATCTCCCCTACCTCTAGCCACGTGAAAATTAAAGCTCAATCAATCGAAAGTCACTACCTGGAATTATGTATGCTTATAAAGATTGAAAATTTAGAATTAGACAATGTTGGGACGATGAATCATTGATTTGAAGACTAATGGGCGCCTAATACATTACCATTTTCATTTCTAATTTTTCCTTGGAAGCGGGCTTTTAAATATTCAGCCAGGATCTATTTGATAAAGATGTGATTATATTTCTCAATTCATTCTTCTTTTTCATATATCACTAACGTTAATTTAGACCAGAGGAGACCGCGGAACAAAAGTTGTGGGGCGGTTCAAACATAATTGATTTACCGTGTGTTGGCGGCCGTCAACATGCAATTTGAATTAAAGAATTGAATTAAAATTTCTGAAAAATTTGGAATCCAACTTGAAAAGTTTCATCGCGCAGGTCGCGATTAGCAATGACGTCGTTTTCAGTTTTTGATATAGAAGCGTCCCTGCAATCTCAGACCCACCGTACAAATGCGAACAGCAGAGGAAAAAGATGCACCTCACAAAGGGCTACCAAATTGGAATCACGTGCGAATGAAGTTTTTTTCTGGTACATTTGGGCAATTCCGACAATCCTGATAGGAGGTCAGGGAATAGCGACATGAAACAAATTGGCAATCCGTGTACCCATGCAAAATTTTCCCATACACCCCCCTAATCAGGTCTACTGGTACATCTGAGAAAGGACGAATATGTGATAGGAATTTCTGCAGCTCCCAATATTATCGACGAAATTAATTTATGAGATTGAAAACAATTTTGTGTTCTGCACGACTACACAGCGAATCCACATATATTTTCATAACATTAGTACTCGCTATTTCGGTTCTTATTAAGCCTGCGGGAGCGCTCTGTTTCTACAATCAGAAACCTTTATGTGCAATGTAATTCACAAGAAAAATGTGATTGCTTAAAACACCACAAGGGCTGTTCGCGGTAAGAAGTCCTCCAGTAGTCCACTTGACTTAACATATGTATATTTGGCGTCCAGGTGGGCCAGGTAATACAGCCTATTTCATTGGAAATACTGATAGAAGTAGCGATGTTGAAGTGGAAGTGGGCCTATAGAAATTATTGTTCTGGAGGTAATCGAGTAAGTATGTGATTTTGACGGGTTACAAAATTTTAGTAGTTATTCGGAGATGGCTAAGTTCTAAATTGCAGGGTGCATCTTTGCGAATAATGCTAAATGATAAAGGTCACTAGTAATACAGATGCATAATTTGAAAATACATTCACTTCACACGACAAAGGGCTGTTTTACATTTCCTGTCGAAATTTCACTCTTAAAAGTGATGCACACATACCATAAATCAACTTTCTACTTTACAGAATGAAAATCAACATGGTTTTCCACTGACCCTAAAACTTCAAAGTGGAATTAAACTAAAAATATATCATATTGAGCCGGTAAGTAAAATTTACTTCAGTATTTCGAATCAGTGCAAGTACTTCATCAATCAGTATTTACCTCTCTGGTCTGGTAATATTGGCAGCTTAAAACGCAACATTCCTGACCTTCGGAGGATTCTGCGCAATGCTCATCGAATCGATTTTGCTGCATATAGAGGTCTATCGTATTGTCAGCTGATGTAGTTTTTTCCTCCCGTGAATTGTTGTAGTCATACCCAGATATTTTCGTCGATTGCAAGTATGGTATATCCTGTTCCTACCATGTCCGTGGATATATGAGCAATTTGAGTATGTGACATAATTTCAGGGTTATGGTTTCGGTTAGTTTTCGCGTTATAAATAGACAGGCTGAATCGACACACGCTTAAATGTCCCATGCTCAACTGTCGTGCTTAATTGCGTGTCATGCTCATATGTCGGGAAACGCGCGCAAAAGTACGACCAATAAAACGTTTGGAAAATCAGGTCTCACAATAAATGTTTTGCATAACGACGCTCTGTCCTTTTGTGTTGCACATAGTGTGTTTCGACTACGATATGTATATTGAAACCAGGCGGATCTTTCTTATTATGAATCCATATCTGCTATCTGTTCTGCTGGTATCAAGTGCCACGTCTAGGCTTGTTTAAAACACCGCTTACGGGGAAAATATGGCGAGGACGAACCTGGATAGACCTCCTATACCCGATATTTCTGCGCGGCAGTTTGAATTCCACGTTGCCGATTACACGCGCAGAAGCCTGTCTATGGGGTTATCTACGGATGCTAATCGTTGTAATTCATACACGTATTCCATGACTTTAATAACGCAATAACAAGCTCAAGTCGGATTCGATTGAAGATAGCTGACAAATAGTGTAGCAACAGCAACATACAACTTGATGAAAATAGCTGACAAATAGTGCAGCAACAGCAACATACAAATTGATGAAGATCTTTTAAATATGAAATTCTGACAATAGACAATAGGCCATAGAAATACCATGAGCTGGAGAGTAATCGCTCAAAGCGCGCAAAAATGTTCAAGTAGCAGCGGCTTCGCGCCCCCAATTTGAGAACCACTGCTATAGGGAATCGTCTTCGACATAATTGAAATATTTAGTAAACTTTTCAAAAAAACATCAATGCTAAATCCTATTCCCGACGTCACAAATCTTAATCGCATAACGCTGAATGCTGCGCAGTTTTCGACAATTGAAATGCAATTTGCCAAAAAACTAGACCTGATTGATGAAAACGGATAACAGTTCTGGATTCAGCCTCAAAAAGTTCACCGAGATCCGTTGATACTTTGGTAACCTTAACACTAATGCAGCACATTATGTGCCACATTCCCGTTATTATTCGCTGTGATAATGAAAGTTAACATGTGAATATTTCGCAGTATCATGTATGCGTTTTATACAACTTGAATGAGGCGGTCACTCTGTAAATAGTCAAATATGCTTTCTGGTTATCACCAACATATTTGAGACCAATTCTTTTAACTCGCAGACTGACAAACGTACATACATATGCTTCGTATCAACTTTATTTCCGGTGATGCTATACATTGTGCAAGCGAATTCGCTATCGTGTCATGCGGGCAATCCAAGAGGACATGTAACTGATAGCTATGGAAGATATCACGTAAATTATAGATATAATACTGCCAAATTTAACGTCTTCATAACTAATCAGACCCGGCGGTTGATATAAAGCAAACCGAATATAATGCAGAACATTAGAGATAAACACTACAAGTATTTGATCGAAAAAGAAAACACACAATCGTAGTACACCTGCTATGGTACATTTATGCGGAAAAAACGGGGTAAGCATGAAATAAGTTGCCACTGTAAACCCGCCGTTCCTCGAATGAAACCAGTCTAAAAAATCATCGTTATCTTGGACCTTCCAGAATTGCAGTAAAATATAGCGAACAAACCACATAACTAAAAGTAGTAAAGCCCCTATGAATTCCAAGACCACTGTGAAATGAATTAACACTGCCATCCTCGTAACGATTACTGCTAGTCTGGCCGCAAATACGAGGTACCTCTCTGCGGAAGGTGCCTGAATGCCTTTGGTCTTGAGATACTGTTCGTACGGCAAATTTAGCGAAAATAATATGCAACAGAGGGATATTGTGGGCGATGCATAGTTCAACAGATTGTCCTGTATTTCCATACTAGTTTTCGTTGGCAGCAGATATAGGCTGATCCACAAGTGAGGGATTGATTCACAAATGGGTTGTACATGTCTCGACGTCATCAAATGGCGATAAATCAAATCTTTCCATTCCTTCGAGCTCTTAGCCACTCGCTTCGCCACACGGACTTGTTTAATAAACTCGGCGTTTACGCAGACACCAATCACGACACCTATCGCCGCCAATATACCTTTTAGCTTTCCTTGTATCAGGTCATTGCGGGCACAGTACTGTATGGTTGAGTAGAAGTTTGTAGCGATGTCCAGTAACATTAACGCCACAATAAACAGGAATTTGCGATCCATCATATAAGTTAATGTTCTTCTTATCCAGTAGATTTCCATAATAATATAGCTAAGCGTTTGGTATCGCTATTTTACGGGTCACCTAAAAGACGACAGAGTAAACGATCTTGATTCTGGTTCTAAAGAGTATACCTGCAACAACAATAAAATACCATGCATCGCCGTTGCATAATCTCCAATTATACGGACCCGAATCTTCTCCAAAGCGACATCACGTCGGGCTACAGCAAATCGCTTAAAACATGAAGCATAGCTCTGGTCAACCTCCGAGCCCCTGCAGATGCTACTAGCGTCTAGCATCGTTCATAAAACGGGATCTGGGAACCAGTGCAGTAACCCCGTGGCTACATTGTAATCCGGCGATAGAAACCAATTATTAATATTTGGATTGCAACGCAATATTTGGATTGCAACGCTCGTTCTCGTCTATCTCGACTGCTACAAGTGACATTTAGAGACAACTTACGGCATTGCTCTGTCGATATAGTAATCTTTTACAATGAAGATGTCATTACAATGACTTATGCAAATAAGATTCACCGTAACACTGCAAAACGAATTCATGCGCAATATAGACCGGGAAAATCCCATGAACGATATATATATTTGATGAAACTGGAATAACGGCGACGCCAATTAGGGGTATTCAGATTTTATAAATAGCGAGGAAACTTCGGCCTTATACTTGCTAATTATGGTTTATTTCAGTGGTTTTCAAACTTTGGGACCTCGCAGCATCATTTCAAAAGAAAAATAGTTCGCCAAAATATGTAAATGTCCATGAATTTAGCCATATTACTTTTCGATGCCATATTCAATCCACACTTTTAGAACATAATAAGGTAAATGGGCAAGGGCTCAATTGAATTATCAAGAAGACAGGTACTGGTATCGACCTAGGCAGATGCTTTCAATCATTTTTGGTTGAGGATGCAATCATCCGAGGATATTTTACACACATATCTGATGCAAATTGCAGGATATGGCAAGGCAAATAAACATAACATTTACTATCAGCTATAGATCCAATGCCCAATTCAGGTTATCCAGTGTAACTTGAAACTCCTATACGCTCGATAAGATGGATTAAGATGAATATCTTAGGGTTAGCAGGCGAATGATGAAGATTTCGAAATCGAAGATGATTCAGAACGTAGAGTAGTTTATAAACACAAGTTATTGATCTGACATTGGCTTTGCAGCTTGGAATAAAAATCTTCGGAAATTTTAACATCCTCACGAAGTGAGAAAAGATTACTTGGCAAGGTAGAGATAGTATCTAACTTTCAATCAGGAGAACAAGCCTTTTCTTAGTAGACCTACTACTTTCGGTAGCTTTTTGCAGTGCCGTGATACTGGCATTGCCGTGATACTGTTACCATGGATTACTAGAGGAGTTAGGAATCCCAATTTGCAACTCAAGGGAATGCCAGATGCCTATTGGTAGCTCAAAAATAATCCTAAAATGTGGCATTCTCCAAAATGCCGACGTCGTAGAAGCAGTAACAATTGCACACACAGTCAATCTTCGTGAATTATACAAAACATTTAGAATAATACAGTAACATTGAATTGATGCAATATCAAGAGCACGATTGCATCATATATGATATATGATTCATATGTGTCAGCTTTGAAATATTATGTATTTTTAGGGGTCAGACAACAAGGATGCACATGTAACCCTAATATGCACGTGTCACGGGCTCATGTTTATGTCGGACACCAGACATTAAAAAAAGCTAAAATATCTAAATAATTTCCGAAGGGTGAAAATTCCGAAGGGTTAGATAGGTGGTGTTACAACGCCCAGTGAGATCTATTAAATGAACACGACCAAAATGCACGTGAAGACGGCTTTTTGCATATCACACGAAAGTTGACTGAACGGAAAGTATTAGGGATAGCGTGAACGGAAGGTTCATGTTCGCGTTCGGTCTGTGATCTTCAGAAATTTAGAGGACACGTTCACAAACGAACCCTCGTAGGTTCTGCATCGAGAACCGTTCCCTTGCCTTACAATGTTTCATGTCAATATAACACCATTGGTTGAAACTCCTTGAAACTCAGTGCACTAAACAGGCATGCACAAAGCCAACTTCAAAAATTGACCAATGTTTGTTCGGAATAATCAGTTTTCCGTTTACCATTAGTTATAGTTAGCCTACTTTGTGTTTAGAGCGTTGCCCGCAATCATACAACGGCAAGAATTAAAGACACTACATGTAGGTTGTCAGCGAATCAACCAATCAATTATTTACATCAACGAAATTGATATAAAGAATTAATCGTTGTCTAATAGAATACTTCAATCATAGGCGTACGGGTTCTATATTGATTTGATATGTTTATCGTATCAGAAAATACCGAATCCGTCCGGTTGGGGTGATGGCTACTGTATAACTTGCTTTCGGGGTAATATCTGTCGCAAGTATAGAAACCATTTTTTCACCATGATCAGTATCAATGTAGCAATAGTCTGACTATATGCCTTAAACATTTACCGGTCCGGCGAATGCCGTTGAGGCGCAAGCTTATAATCCCCTTGCAAGTCCTCGTCTAAATTTCTTGCAAGACGACGGAAGATTTGATTTTATAGAATTTTTATAGCATTTTATTGTTCGATTTATTAATTTGGAGCCGTTGGAACCGTCTGTATGCGATCGATTCGGACTCACGATCGTTTGAAACGAAACATACACTAGCAACAGAAGAATTTCCCCGCTTAACAGTCAAATTGCACAAGTCCGTTGTGCAGAGATCGGAGTTAGCAACATACAGCAAGTCCCTGTCGGAAAATGTAATGATCACTGATCATAGGAAAGAAGACCACGGTATAGATTTCAAGATACACAGATCACCGCCGAACCCGGGCGATGACGAATGTGCATCGGTGGAAATCGATGTCCTGCTGGCGTCAGCGCTGCCACATGTTTCGCAGGAGTCGTATTTTCAATTGCGATGGTTGCAAGAAAGGTTGTCGCGGGTTAGCAGCCTCAATACGCTGTTGACGATATCTAATATTGTCACGAAATCCACCAACAACACGTTCACAAAATGCACCAATAACACGTTTTCAGGTGGTGTTTTATCATTCGAACTTTGCGATCTAGAGAGCGCTACGATCGAACGCATCAAAGAGGTGTTAAAATCGGAGAAACCTTGAGTTTAATTTCATCATGAAACCAACTCTACCATGTGACGAATCCAAATTCCCATTTTATTGTATTATCATAGTTGAACGGAATAGGTTTTAGTTAGGAATTCAAAACATTACGACTATTCAATTGGTTATTCAAGCTGGTTTCAATCTTGGGTGATCCGCATCCACCGCACACCTAAAGGATGAGTTTCGAATTTCCAATCCATTCTCCATTCTATATTGAAGTATTTTCCGTTGCTGACCCGATAGTCCGGCGGGATGTCTTAAGCGATTGTATCATGTTCCGGTTATATTGCCCATAGTTCGCAATGGTGACTGAGTATTTTACAGTCACATATAACTGCCGGATTTGTTAATTTAATGATTTTCCTCGTTTTGTAGTTACTGTGATACCATACCTTTACTCTCATTTACATAAGCTATCGAAGATCCTTCGTCTCCGCCATACTAATTTTGCTGCTCCCATGATATCCATTTTGTTGATAGAATACATATAGTGCGGTATTTATAATACTTGACATGTCATTGCCATAGCATTTTACATCTGAATACAATTATTTCTGGTATAACATTTTTCGATACAGTCGTCTATTGCGCCTGTGCGCAAAATATGAGTTCAGCTATATC
>ATSW01056654.1:0-14880 GCA_000444245.1 Botryllus schlosseri | reverse complement strand
ACACACACACACACGTCTGACGGGAGTGAAAATTGTAGTTCGTTGCCAGCGTTCATGGAATGAGGATACATTTCATTGCTAAATTGTGACTTGCATGTGTAACTGCTGTAATGATTCATTCCCGTCTTTTCGATCGCTATGTCATTCTTAAACAGTTGTTGATAACGAGTTTTAGGAACGGATATTACAGTAATCGTAGGGTTACCATACGTCTTCTTTTAAGAGGATTTGTCCTATTATTTTACTTTTATTAAAGTGTCCTCGGAGGACGCCTATACATGTCCTCTTTTTTGAGATTTCTAGTTAAATGCACGTGGAAATTGGAATGAGACATAGGAAATCAGCGGCCAAGTAACGGTCCGACTGGTTTTTCGGGACTTGAGTCAGAAAAATGACCTTTTTTAGTTAACCGACCACAAAGCAGGGAAAATTTATCATTTTTTCAAGATTTTACTCCAGTATTGTAAGTCTGAAAATTTTGAAAAATAATATGGTAACTCTAAGTAATCGTGAATGGCCGCTTATGATCACATGACCCCTTTTCCCGTGATAATGAACGATGATATCACTGGTCATGTCAGTGTGCATAACAAAGCCATAATTTGGAATAGAAGACAGGCATAAGCACTGGGCAATGAGCGACCATACGAAAACAACAACAAAGTCTTTCCGATAACTACCATACGCCTGTGGAAATGGTAGTGTTCAAGACTTCATATGGGTTCTTGACTACCAGATTGACTTCAATAATTGCTACGGGATACCGCAGGATGCATTACACAGATTAGATCCGTACAAATTTACTAATCACACAGGCCATTCATCTACAGTGCAACAAATGCATCCATTCCATATGTAGTTATTATTCAAACATTTTCCGCACAATGCTATTTCTGGAGCTCCCACCGCGCTGTAAATTATTCACGAACGATATGAGGAAATGCGGACGTATACTTTTGGTTTCAAATTCATGCGCATATGAAATAGCATAGATCCGTAACCGTAACGTTCCACGGTGGTAGGACAACAACCGTTCCAAGCGCGCTTACCGCTTAGTCATGTCCGCCGCATACCACGGCATTGCTGTCGCATAAATACGATTTTCCAGATCTCACCATGACAGTAGCCTATATGACCAGCAGACCAGATAGTGCTAGTTCTCCAATTAAACTAGACTACGCAGGCCGAAATGCCGGTAATATAATTTGGGAAATGTTTCTCAGCTATCCTTCCTGTTTTAAGCTAATTTGTGATACGATTCTATACTTTAAATTTAATTCTAATCTATTGTCTGCTTTTTCTGAAAATGCTGCAGGAGCACTGTGCAGTGCGAAACGAGCCGACCTCGAAGACATTAGCCATTCTCGTGCTTATGATTACCACGATTTTTTTCGACACGTCAAAAAAAAGTCAAATTTTTGTCAAAATTGTGGCGTTAGGTGAAAAAATGTCCAAGCGGTTTTCAAAGTCAAATTTTTTCGCAACCTGCATTTCGTTTGCATCGTAGATGTTTGCACTGTGGGCGAACTTATCACTGATATTTTACAGCTTGTAGCCCAATTTATCGGCCCATCGTTGTAGACGGCCCATTGTCTGCTCATTGTGAATCATAAACGGCCAAATGAAACAAATAGGTTGGCACGGTGTTATGCTGAACGTACCGCGATATCCTAACTGAAGTAAGTCTGCGTGGTCAATGGGCATTGCTTTCTGTTTCAACAAGTGCATGATGAAAATTTGTGATGTAGTCAAATGACGCTACACGGTGTCTCCAGGAATGTACTGTACACACAACTTCAATGCTTCCAGCCAACAACTGCAACTGTTGAACGTTCTATCTCTATTCTTGGCAAGCTACTAGTAAGGACAGACACTTTCTGCCCGAGAACGTAGAAAAGTATATATCGTTGTACTACGACAAATTTTTATTAGTTCTCCGATAATGCGTGATTTAACTACTCCTAGTCGCTTCGACGTCTTCCTGTATTTTCTTTGTATCGCATTTTTGTGGTGTATTGAACTGATAAAATTGCAAATAAACCAATGATGATGAACTACTGGAATTATTCAATGGTCCAGATGTACTCAAAATATAGTTAGTTACGTCAAATAAGTTAGCCCAAGCCTAACTACTTCGTGATGACAGACAGTTTCCACCAGAAATGAAGATAAGTAGTACAATTCTAAGATTTTGTTGGACAAACCCTAATTTACATACGAGGTTAAAATTTGGTCAAAATCTTTCTTTTTTTATGTCGAAAAAATACTACTTATGTTAACATGCTCTGATTTGTCATGAACTGAATTTCATTCAATGTCCAAGTTTCCGCGAATTCAGTAATTCTAATCTATTTGGGAAAGCCAAAAATGTCGCCACTCCGTTCACCATAGCGCAGGGTACAATCTGACGAAAAATTCAGCTGGTGTGAATGGTTACAGTACACGCATACTGGGTGACTTGGGGTTAATTCCCGTGTACCCGTATACTCTTAAGCTTGCGATACACCGCCCCTTCCTGTCCACCAGTATGGATGATCGAATCACTCGCAGACAGTACTCCACAAATCATTTATTGCCCCATAAAATCTCCATGAAAATAAACATAAATATATATTCGCCGGCCTGACATTAAAATCACAGACAAAATGTAGTAGAATAGCAAGCGAACCGTAATTTTGACGAGCCCCGCGACAAATAGTGCAAAGATTTGGTTCAAAATCACGGAATAAATCGGATGAAAAAATAAACAACTACACAGTTAAGGGAAGAATCGGTGTCGCGGCGTAGGAAAAGACGCTCCCCCATCAGAGTTGTCGTCGTCTAAGCATGAATTTTTGATGAGCGACGCATTACCGTTACTTATCGCTGCGGGAGCAGACAACGCGAAAAACACCCAGAAACTAAACCGCGAGACGTTACGCCTACGTCGCTGCAATGCGTCGACGCCGCCAAGAGCTTGGGATCCAAACAGCGTGGGGACATTGGAGGGGGAACCATATCTAGCGAGCTGCGTGTTTTGGAAACACGAAAAGTCACTTTGGAGCATCTTACGCTACGTCATCGCTAATGTATTGTACGAGGTGAACTCCGGCGGCCGCAAGCTTGCACGACCTCCCAACAGATACAGTGCAACATAACACTAGGTTCTGGCACAATGATTCGACTGCCCGTATCCGAACCGAGTACTAATCGTAATGATTTGAGTGGAGTGGTGAGAAGCGATTAGGGTAGCATTTAAAACAAACGGTGTTTTAAAACACTTTGTTTAAAACATGTTTGAAAGTGTTTTAAACAAATGCCTTTTTGAAGAAAAAAAGTTGTGTTTTTTTTATCAAAGGTTGTCTAATTATGCCATAATTGTGTAAATACGTCCGAAAAACCACATATTATGAGCCTACTGACGATTTGCACCCAAAATAGTCGATGAATACGACGTGGGGCGGCTGGAACCCTCGAAATTGTCGTCGGCTCAACAGTTTTTGCACTTAGACATAGATCATTGGTACGAAATGGGTGTTCTGATAATGATGACCGCCTACCGTAGAATTGCTACGTAGCGATGTAGTCCTGGTTAAAGATATTTTTGTGTCTGTTTATGACAGTGATCGGAAGGCCTTTTCGTCGAAGGAGCCATAGTTACCCTATATTTTCAATTGTGATTGTGACGTCACAATTAAGTATTAGTGGCGTCATGGCTAAAACAAAAACAAACAAGAAAAACATGTTTTAAACAAGGGCCTTGTTTCAAACAGGATTGTTTTAAATTGATTTTTGTTTTAAATGCAACCCTAGACGTGATGATTTCGAGTATAGAAATTACTCGATACTTTCGATACAATATTCCTGTGTGGAAGGCCTGAAACATCGATCAGTCGAATCACAGCATCAACGCTATTTAGTACAAAGCTATCGACGTTTCGGTAAAGCAGAATCACCAAGGTATTCGAATTTTCCCCAGTCCTACACAGCGCTACAGTTGAGATCCGTAACGGCCCTTAACAGACATGATGGGCTCTAAACCGGATACGATCCGGAGTTGTCAGTGGGACAATTATTTCAACTGGCTCCTAACTTAAGTTCGGAGAATTCATCCAAACGAGATCGAGATACCACAACCAAGCCAACAACGGGCATGATATCAAATGAATACAGGATTCCGATTGAGCTTTGAAGCTCATATTCAGATCCGGATTTGAAATCTGAGCATTTCTGATCCGGTACAGGAAATGAAGCCTTTTAGTCCAACACGATGTTGATAACAGAAAAGCAGAATACGGCTCTAGAGCCGGGCATGAAAACACTGCAAACTGCAATAGCATAATAATCTCATTCTGCAACGCGGGAAAACGAACAAGACGCGTACAGCACAAGAAAAGTAAAAGGCTCAATAGCCAGCGAGTCATAACACACAGCATAGCATTGCAACGTGCCCCAATATGCTGGAAATAGAGTACGTCTGTAACAAGTTGAACTCTGCGAGGCTGAAAACTGGCAGTGGAAGTCAACATGAACCTGGCGGTGTCATTTGAAGCATCGTCGAAATAAGTAACGCGAATTACCAGACACAAAATTAAGCCGTGCGACAGTGGCATGTGGGCGTGAATGAAACACGGAATGTCGACGATTAGGAGTGGGTTATCGCCGCTATCGGCAAGTATATTTTGAAACTGTATGCGACCGAATTAAACAGTGATTCTCAACCCTTTTCTTGCCGTGCACAACCTTTTTTTGTTGCGCACCTACAGATGAACGAAAAGTCTTTGCTCCAAATGTGCATAGGATTATTATTATGGGCGGATTAGCAAATAAGTCGGCCCGGAAATTTCGAAAAAAAATGCGGCCCAGGAGCTGATCCGCTCCTCATTAATAATAGCACACACTAACGAGGCAAAATTTAATGTGATAGTTGCAATCGTTTCTTTTAGACACGCTTATCTCGGCTGGGTGCGACTGAGTCGAATGACGAATAAAATATTTAACTATGCATTCGATAAAGACATTACCTACAATTACGTTAACGATTTGTGCATTTAGTGAGTACCATCTGAAATGACTTCGCTTACCCCCGAAAGTTGAGAACCACTGCCATAGACGGGTTACAAGAGTCTACTAGTTATTATCACTTAAAAGAGGATATCGTAACAGCGGCGTTGGAATTACGGTTGCAGTGGTATCGAACGCAGAGCGTTGGGAATAGGCTTATCGGGATTTACAATCCATAATTGATTTTAAGGCGGTGGAGATTTCTGATGGGAATCCTACCGCGGATTAATGATACCAAACAAATGGACTTATACATGTGCACCGCGCCGGGGATCAATATGTTGTGATTACACAGTACCTGCGCTATGCATAATCAGCTTTCAATGTATTGACAGTGGCCGCGGCGTCAAGGTCTCATAACATTACATAGCTTGGAGTGAAGAAAAATCGGTGACGTAAGACAGTTTTCATATGCGAAACCAAAGCACATGATATTCTCATGCCGGTGTCGTGTGACCGAAACTTCACAGCGACATCACCTTCGATATCATGAGTGCATTTCCACAAGACAATAGATCATGAGCTTATGTTTCGATTCGGAAGTTAATAACATACAAATTAGAGCAATCCATGACGTAGTTTATCTTGTACATTAAACATCACCAGGTACGCCCGAGTAGCTTTGATTGCTAGTTGTTTAGACTTGCAATCTTTAAGGCAGACTTGGACCATTAGATAGTTCCGGATGTCTACTAATTCTAATCTAATTTGTGAAATGTTTTTTGAGCTCCAATCTTAATTCGGACCTAATTAAATTCTAGTTTTCCAAGTGTGCTTTTATGAATATCGGGCATACGAACATACAATGATTAGAGAGATCAATTTAGAAAATTGGCAAGAGCAGTCGCATCACGCAAATGATGCTCAAATCGAAGACGATGATACCGACACAGCATCCAGCCTCCACACGCCAGGAAAAACAAAATTTGAAAAGGCAGCATTTCCCATCCATATGTTATATGCATACCGGCGAGTACACTACGCATGAAGCGTTACTATAACGGAAATATCCGATATCACAGCGGGACAGACATGAATTTTCAGCCACGTTGCATTAGCAAGTGCGCCAAACACCTACGGCCGAACAAGAGAACGTGAACATGCAATCCATTGAGTCACCGACTACGCTAGAGGGTGGCAACGTAAAAGCATGGAAACTTGGGAATAACGCATTAAGAATTAGTCACATTGAGCTACCAGCGCATCGACTACCCCGTATTGAACACTGCGTGCTCTTCCTGAATGAATAGCGTCGACGCACAATCGACACAATGGCATATACCGAGCCGGCGTCATACGCGGCGCATTGTTCTGCGAGGATGCGCGCGTGCTAGCGGGGACTTTGTATCACGAAGCGCTGGCTGATGCGCGCCGTTTCCTGAATCCGAGTCCATAACGCAAGGTGACTGCGATTTACCTCGCCTTACTGGCGCTTCAATGCCTTTTCGATACAGTATATATTTTTAGATGCGTTCATTTCGCCATTATTTCCATTGTGGAAATCTATACGCACAATTTTGAATGCAATAAACTCTTAAATGCAAATGTAAATGCCTTTTCGATACAGTGCAGTGCTACTCAAATAGTGTACCTTTACGGTGTTGAATTCCGACCTTGTGATAATGAGCCAGAGAAGATTCGGTCCAAGGGAGGTTTCCCAAATAATTTTCATCATGCCCTTCGCAAATTATCAGTGCAAATTCTCACTATGTTTTCCCCCACTTACAGCTGCGAGTCGGCGTTTTCAAACACGTACTTCATAAAGAATAGATTTCGCGTCTGTATGGCCTGTGAAAATCTTCACCACCACTTTAGAATCAAGATATAAGCTAGCAACAAAAGTGCCAATTTCCCCACTAGATTTGACTGACAGCACAACAATTACATTTCACTCATTTGTTTTACTAATACTGCTCGGATTTTGTATATAGTTATATCATTTGAATGACTGTACGTACATTATGTCATGAGATTTAAAACGGGCCTCAGCAAATTTTCAACTTAAGTAAAATTAATTGAGTAACCCTGGTATAGTATAATAATCTGCCATCTTCCGAATAGGTTTCACAGAGCCCCGCGTCTTTACCCAGCGGTGAGATTCAAATCTCTGGTCATCCGGTTCTATCGCAAAAGTGCGCTGATCTCATAAAATTTCAAGAGACTGTACCACGGAACCAGCTGAACCCGACCGATGACATTTACCACAGTCCAGTTCACGGCTTACTCTTGGCATCGCAGATAACCTATCCCGACATATACCGCCACCGTGTCATATTGTTACCACAACTGTTCCATGTTCCGCACATCGGGCGTTCACGAGTCTGACGATTTGCTTTTTCCTACCTTCGACTTGTACTTTTCCTTGAGTTTAACGCTAAGCATACTGAAGTTGCCGGCGGAATCCGCCATGGCTGCAGACGAATCTTCAAGCTCTCCGATTTTCTTCGTCCTTTCGCTCAGCGAAACTTTCAAATGTTCGAATTCATTCGAAGCAGCCGCCGACTCAATCGAGTCCATCGACTTATCCTTCGAGGCGCTGCCTCGCAGCTTTCCGAAAGCTTTCCGAATCGACGACTCCTCCCCCGATTTATCCGCAGAATCGTCAGTTTTCTCTGCGTCTCTTCTCATGCTGGAACGCAGCTCAGAGTCCTGTCCGCGTATCTTCGCCTGTCTCTGTATTTTCGGCGTAGTAGACCCGCGCGTATCATTATCCGTACTGGGCTGGCTTTCGTAACTAGGAGCTCTGCTTGTGACGCCCGGAGATAGAGAACTGGCGGTGCCAAACTCTGAAACAGCAGAGTCGTATAAATCTAACACGACGAACGGAGTCGGCTGATTTTTATCGTAGTTAAGAGTCTCCACGTCTAGAGTGCATTCTCCCAGCAGCTTGTCGCGAGTGTGCTTCATGACGCAGTAAAACCGAAATCGAATTTTGCTGTGCAAAAACTCGTCGAGACTAATAGCGTGCACCGACTCGCTTTTAAACTTCAACGGGCCGGACAGCGCGCCTTGGATTTCGTACTTTTTCGTATGCCCGCGCACTTCCGAGTGTAGTATCTTCGTGCGCACCTGCACTATTAAAGACTCCTCCTGGTCGCTGGAAGCCGACGAATCCGGTAGACCTTTACATTTTAACGCGTGCATCACATCTGTTGCTTCGATCACAGATACCTTCACCGTGTTGCTCATGGTCATTAATTTAAGCCCGATACGAATACGCAGCCGCGCGGGCAAAGACATTTGCCGTTCCAGCTCTTTTGTTTTGTATTTCGACGACATGACATTGTATTTTTTCAGCACATTAACAGCCTTACTGAACTTCTCTTTGGGCGGCCCAGACCCATCGAGCGACTCAGACAGAGGCTCGCCGCTTTCAGTCGATAATCCTCTCATAGTAGACGAGCCTGAGACGTGCTGAGGGTGACCGAGAGTACCGGCTTTGCTTGACGGGTGGCAGGGCGTCATCGTTGTCAGATTGTAGCAGGCGGTTGTTTTCTTCCGTGCGTTCACCCTTCTCCTCGCCGATGATGCAAGTGAAACAGCAGCAAGTCACTTTCATGACGAGTTTATCATGGTCAAATGTGGTAAATTAGGTAAAACCAGGCAGCGAATATTATAAGCTAGGGTGAGTAAGCTGAAAAAGATGCAGATTTTAAGACCTGTGAAGCCAATGCTGGGGCGCCTTGAAGATAAATTCAGGGATCAGTATCAGTATATTAATACTTTCATCATTTCAAAACACCAAAAAACTGCGATACAACAAAAAGATAGGAAGGTGTCGAAACGACTTGGAGTAGTCTTTGAAATCTGACACCCACCTTCACCTAGGCGAAGTAGAGAAGAGGCATGGACACTGAATGTAAAGTAAAGCAGAGAATATAAAAAGCAAGTGACGAAATGAGGTGGTGTGTGGCGAAGGCGAGATCGATATGTTGGGTCGTGGTCCGGTAATCCAGAGGCTGACTGGTATGCAACGTAGCCTACAATTGGAAGAGAGATAGAGTTCTAGATATCCATGAACTGGAGGTGGTAACATTGCCTTAGCACTCCAACCATTAAAGCGTTTATGCGTGTAAGGTGTAACCATCCGAGGTTATCGAAGTAGTCCGTCTTGCTGCTACACAAGTAAAACTAGAAGGTCGTGAATTTCTAGACAATTACGAGCAGGCAACTTCCAAGTAAAAAAGTAAGCACTATAGGGCTATTTTGCCAAAATATATCAAAACTACTAAGCAGAAGTAAGAATGAATGGTCAGAAAACGAATCATGCACGGTACATAGTTTCAGAAAGAAGATTTGGTCATGAGGTTGAGGACGCATACTTAAGAGCGTTGAATCGGTGGTGGCTACTTTCAAAATTGCAAGATGCAGTCAATGTTTGCGACTCAAGCAAAAGGTCCAATGACACTCCAATTAGTTGCCATCTTCAATATACTTAGTTACCGTGACAACAGGGGCTATTTCCAGTGGTCCTTATGACAATTTCACTAATAACTGATAGGCAGTGGCTATTCGTCCGGAACCGGACGAATAGCCCGCAGCCGTAGTCCAGGCTATTCGTCCGGAACCGTGTGACGTAACTATCCGAAATAAATGCTTTGTGTGACGTAACTGTTAAAAACCAACATAATGCATACTCGCATTATTGAATATTGACGGACTTCGGCTGTTTATGTGTTTAGGTTATCGGTATACACAATAGCGGCATGCTCTTAAATACATTGTTTATATGGCAGCACACAGTGAATCTCAAAGACACAGTACACGATGTGTAAGCATGAGCAGTGAGCACGCGGTACATTGTGCAGTGCAATTATTTCCAGTCCAACATTGTCCACTGCTATGCGATGGTACCATCCGAAGAAAAATTTAAGCAAAGTACCGCATCTCTGCTATGCTACCTCTGCTTTGCAGACTTAACAATAAATAATCGCCGTCTTCTCCCAAAAGCAATTTTTGTGGTGCATTGAACTGATAAAAAATGCTAATAAGCCGAACTGAACTGATATTAGACCTGGCATTTGGACACTAGTTCAACTCGCCATGTTTTCATCTCTATGACTCAAGTCCAGCACGTCTGCTAGAAGATGAAGATAAATCGTAACCCAGGATATATCGCGTTGTGGATGGCTGTATTCTGTACCTCATGTACAGCGACCAATTCTTTTTCATTGACTGATGAAGACATCTCGATGGTATTACAATACAGACACGTTGCAATACAACACATTAGGATCAACAAAAAGTATACAAAAACTACAGCAAGCAAGGACAGTCGCGCTGTAGCGGAAGGATCGGGAGATCATCATTGAAACGGATGCGAAATAATCAGTGTTCAATTAATGCAGGAGTAATTTGATGGTATTGTGATAGAGAGCAACTGCGATAACTGCCAGAGTCTTCTTACCACTCGTAGTCTACCTACGTGGATCCTCCAATCGCCAATCCAATCTGTCTATTTTATGAAGTACAGAATGCACGTTATATTTGATCACGGCGCTTGTAATTCAATTTCGTAGTGATTATCGTCGGGTCATACATGTTCAAATACACACACGTAAAATGCGATATACAGGACATAATGTGATGTAATGAACAGAACAGACATTAGGATGCCGGAAGACCATATTATCTCAATCCAGTTTCCACCTCAGCTTCGTGTAGATCTTGATCTTGTCGCGTCTTCCATTTTCAGACAGCCCTTATACTTTCTCGTTTTCATTCGATTCTTTGTTCCGGTATAGAGATTGTAGGATTGTACAATCTCTATAGTTCCGGTCCTTCAACTAGTCTCATCTCTGCGCTTATCGGCGACTTAGGACCGAGTAACACTGGGCTAAAGTAGCCCAGATAATCCTCTGGTAATTGAACCCAAGCCGCTAGCGTTGTAGGTGGCGGAGGTCACCATTACGCTAGAGTTCCCTTGTTTGGATATTTGTAGAGATAGGTAACCAGCGACAGTATTATGTTCCGGTAATATACAGCGATAAACTAAACACGCAAAAACGCAGCCGAGCCAAAGTCCGTCAACTCAGCAATGTTAGTATATGCTGGCGGAGCATAATTACGTCACACATCAGATGCTGGTGGTGCTTAGTTACGTCACACAGTTCCGGACGAATAGCCTGGACTATGGCTGCGGGCTATTCATCCGGTTCCGGACGAATAGCCACTGCCTAACTGATATTACAAATACAGTACTTTACTACTACCACATTGTTGAAAATTGCTCAAGTAGTTTTTCCCAAAAAGTGTACAAGTGGAAAAACATAACCACTTGAGTAAACAGTGCAAGTGTAGGCTAAACCTACTCTACTGAAAAGTAGAAACACTTCGTTTCTGATCTCGTCTGTGTACAATTCCCCTATCAAATACAGTTTAGAGTCATGAAATAAAACTGGTGCATGGACATCGGACATACTGCACTACATACAGACTAGCCTGATTATTAAATACAGACAGCCTTCTCTGATGTGGTAAAACGCTATAATCACCACTACATGAACTGAGCTTAAGATTATCCGTCTTTGCCGATAATCGTGAACACAATCAATATACGAGCTTCATGTTTTAATACACATTAAAACAGTATCTTCCATCTATTGAACAAACTAGTAATAGGATTAGGATCATCCTGTTAGTCACAAATATGATTGTTTAGGTACGGTACCATAGAATAAGTTAAATTGTGTGTAAGCAGCGTGAAAATCTAAAAAATGCTTCATTTCGTCCTATGCCTGACCTGTCTACTGTTGCCTACTTTCCCGACTCTATTTTGACTTCCCTAACGGTTCTCAATCCATTAGCAGGAATGACGCAGCTAGACAGGAAGTCCTTTGTGAAGGTCTGAGCATAAAGCTTTTACCAAAGCATCGACATAAAATATCAAAACCGGACATTACTATTACAATAACTAACAGCACAAGCTGAGCAAACATTTTTAATGCGATGTACGTACGACGTACGATGTGATCTACAAGTATCAGTAAGTAGCTAACCACTAGCGGTAAAGACAGACCAGCCTTTTTATTATATGACTGGTCACAATATCTTCCAGTTACAAGAAAGTGTACATGCAATGAGCTATTATCCAACATGATTTGCAATTGCACAATTGGCATTTTAATCACAAGCGTGGATGATTCGTGAACCTGTATTACTGCAAGCATATCAATGACTTCAACTAACAGCACAGACTAATGCTAAGTCATTGCAAAAACCTTCATAAGATGGCAGCCTATTAATATGATTATTTCCTGATGCACTGGAGGAATAAGTACAATATGTTGCCAGCATAATTGACGTAACATTAATGTCATAGCTACAAACCTTTAAAGGAAAGGAAAGGACGTCGTTTATTTTTGTCCTTGATGTTTATGCGGCATATGCACCGACTCATGATATACATACACACGATCAGCGCATATGCATACCATGAGTGCATGATGTGCATATGCCGCTGGACAAGGAAGTGCAGATATAGCCGTTACGACTTTCTAAGTCATGCACCACCCCTCCATGCTATCCCAATAATGCATGAGCGCCAAGCAGGGAAGCCATGGATACCAGTGTTACTAATCAGGTCTTTGGTCTGACCCGGCCGGGAATCGAACCCACGACCTACCGATCAAGAAGCCGGACGCTTAACCATTACGCTATCTTGATCGGCTATTTAGGTGGAAGAAAGATGATTTACAGCGAATAATCTGTAGACTAGGGAAAGTAGGCATTCTCAATTCAAATTTTTTTTCAGAATTAAAGAGAATCTTCAATAGAACATAGGCTGTGTCCCTAGAAGAAAAACAACCACATTCAGCATATGCATACTAATGTGTAAATGCATAAATAAAGATATGGGTAACATATGCCGATTTACGATAATGTAATGATTTGCACTGTGGGATATCCATATTGAATGTTACAAATATTTACACGAATTACCGGCTAATGCTCTTCTTATCTGGTAAATGACTATGCGGCCATAGGATTAATTAGAATGCACACTAAACCGATCAAGTGTATTCATGCGAGTATTTATACAGCGAACAAATTAATATATCGTTACCGATCCATAGCAATAATTTACCAGGTATTATCCTTATCCACATCTTGCCCTTTGAACTTTCACACACTTATTCAAATTGTATTTCTAGTGTAGTAACCATATTGCAAAATGGAGTAAAACTAATTGATTTCGTTCTGTATAGTATAAGGGCTGCGTCAAAATTTTGTTGGATTTTCTCTTGTCGGAGTCGCAGAAATTTTGTAACACGGAGTTGAGGAAATGCATACTGACGGGAGACGTACTTAGCTAAAATGCTTTGAAATCATCACATCAAATGTTATTAAAAAGTGGCGTTGCAGTTACATAAGTTACAAAGTTGTTCACTTAGGCGACCTTGACAAACTTGATTTCTGTATACGAGCACAGTTTTTGATGAATAAAAAATAGGTTGATATGTTATTTTCTGAATATATTAACAAGAATGTTGGAGTCACAATCTGAGTTCTGTGAAGAAATTATAGGAGTTCGATCAGGAGTCAGTGTGTTTAAAGTTTCCGAAGTCGGAGTTGGTAAAATATGGAAAATGTCTATACCGTCGGAGTTGAAGTCGGTGCACTCGGTGGTAAAGTGAACCAGGCCCACGGCCCTGATCGCATATTTATGGAATACTTTAATGGGAGGTTTACAGGCAATGCCTGCAGAAGTAGTGACACCTCTCAAATTCTCAATGCTTCGGGAGAAACTAAACCTCCGATTATATCTTCTCTGGCATCATCATTCACAAATAATAGTAGTTAGGATACCAGACTAGCCTATTTAATGAATTCAACATTCAGAAAGGTATTGGAAAGATCCATTATAATAATATATAACAACAGGCTTACTTCACAAACAATAGTTTTAAAGATTATAATTGATATTGACAAAAGAACAGTCCCTAGCTCTAGTGAAGGAAATGAATGAATGAAGATTTCAGTAAATATCACGTCATTACAGTCTACACGAAAACCCAAATATACTAACCACACATCACATGTATGGAATGTTCGAATCGTTGACCTATCGATATATATATAGATTTTCATACTTCAAAAACCAACCTAAACCTAAACCTTCTCATCTCTATGATTTCTGCTTCTGACATTGAGTTCGCGAGTACGAGTACAATCCAAAACAAATAACTCGGGTCACGTCGTAAATATATATAGGCTACTCGCTACTAACATGCATACAGTACACCTATACGACGGTGATATAGCGATGCAGTTCAGCGCAACAACAATAACCCTCTGCCGTACTCGCCACAACAAAGAAATGGGTGTGCAAGTGCATCTGTTGTCATTCTTCTGCAAGCAATGTTGCAAAAACGTAAACAAAACTCTAGCGTCATCTACTGCTCGGATCTCAACACAGTAGACAAGGCAAAGAACATTAGGGCATGAAGTCAACGAGTTGTTATCGTCGTTGTATAGAGAGTTTACTAATGATATCAGTTTTTTTTTTAAATCTGCATTTTGCGGAAAGTCCGTTTTGCAGTAAATGTCAGTCCAAAAATGATTTGCTGTTTGTTGAAAAAACAATCGAAGCGTTACTAAATCAATAAATTTCCATGCCAAGGTGATATCGACATATGTTAAGATTGGCAACATGCGTACTACGAGTATTTAGGTTATGAACCAACGCATATATATATGGTTTAAGTCAGTAAGGAGAGCTACGCCTATTTTTATTATCGTAGGTTGGATGATACGAGTGAATACAACAAAGCTAGTGCCGCAACTAAGTAAGACACCAGTACCATGACGGATGAAGAATCGAAAAGGTATCGATGC
>ATSW01056606.1:0-11316 GCA_000444245.1 Botryllus schlosseri | reverse complement strand
ACTGAATGAAAGTAAAGAAGATAGTATAGAAAAAGAATGCGACAAGAAATCGGGCGGCATGTCATGGGAAGCGAGATCGATAGGTCAGTCGTGGTCTGGTAATCTTGAGGATGGACTGTATTTATGGATTTATGGATATTTATGGATTTAGGCGTACGTGTTCAAGGTCAAGGCTGGTTGTTTGATTGAATGACCGCTACAAGTCGTCTCAGCTCATTCCTACCGCAATCTTGTGATCATTATGAAATTATTACTAAGTAAGCCAAAAACGTCATCGTGAACGCTTCGCCCACCTAGTTCGACGAAGTCACGGTCGGATTAGGCCTACGACTGGTCATGGAAACACGGCCGACATGTACAACGTGTGGAAGACCTCCTAATATAGTCGATGTTAAAAGATTGACAATGGTTTTTAGACAGCTTTATTTTTGCGTCCTCACGGCAGTCAGTTCAGACAAGAAGGAAGCATGCATTATTGTAGCGACCCTGTTACGGCGCTGTCGACCTAACAGGGACGTCGTTGTTCTTCGGTTCAGGAACCCTCTCGTCGGCGACCCGCTACCACCAGCATGCCATCAAGTACACCCAGGAGTATTTACAAGTTACGAATTTAATACCAAGCCACTTAATACAACCAAATACTCCAATCAGTACCTCACAGAGATATACAGGCACTACACTACATTGCAAGTACAAATACCCAGTTCACAAGCATTCCTAAGCTTCCTACTAAACGACCGCGCACTCAATAACACGTGCAGCCAGAAACGCGAAGAACATTCTACCACCTTCCGCGAAGAAAGCGCACACTAGTCAATCAACTGTGACCAACAATGCAATCACTGATCCATTACATTAATCAATTCCCAGGATGTTACACTACCCTCCCCTTTCTTGATTGGATTTTCCCTAAAAATCTCAATCACACAATAAGACCTACAAAGCAACCAACCATGCTTTAAGTACCAGCTAACATAAATAGCTCAACAACACACAAGAAAGGACCTATTACACTTCGTTCCGCTAAATCAAATGCAATATCGTTGACCATAACGTCCATTCCGAAGTCGTCATCACAGTGCATCCCGACTTCCACAATCCGGTCACGTCACTCCACCAATTACAGTCAGCCTCCGACCCTCCATCAGGAAGCATCCGCAGGTTCCAGGCCGACACCAATGAGCATCATCACGCTCATACCCCGTCAGTTCGACACCTTTGTCACACGCAGCCTCGCTTACGCCAACGAGACAATCACATTCCTGCTGCTTGATCCCAGGCAAACACGATACATTGCTTTCCACGACCAATACCGAGCTTACAGTCGAAACCGTCCTAACAGCAGCACTGTCAGCTTTTCCACTTTCCACATCGCCACGTTCGACTCCTCCCTGCTGCTCAGTCACAGGCAAACTCGGCCCATTGCCTTCCACGACCAGCACCGAACGTACCGTCCAAACAGGATCAACGGCAGCAGCAGTATCGGCTCTCCCTCTGTCCTCGTCCCCGCGACAGACTTCTCCGTGCTGCTCAGCCACAGGCAAACACGACCTGTTGCCTTCCACGATCAGCCCTGATCGTACCGTAGAGACAGCCTTAAAAGCAGCAGCATCAGCTTTCCATCTGTCATCGTCACCGCGACAGATCTCCCCATGCTGCTCGGCCCCAGGCAAACATGACCCGTTGCCTTCAACGACTCCATCAGCAGCACATTCCCGTTTGCGTTCACAAACACCTGCTTTCCCGAATCTGTCTTTTCCGCGAACGACACCTCGCTTTCCGCCACCCGGCTTCCGTGGCAACCCGACAGATTTGGTAACACCAGGCACTGCAGCAATGTCTTCACGTGAGCTCTTCAGAGAACCTGAGCCATCACTTCCAGTCTTCCGTCCCCGAAGACTCGTTATCACCGATAGCAGCCCACCAAGGATAGCATCTAATCCAGAGAGAACAGTTAACCCCAACTGTCGCTCCCTCTCTCCTACAGGGTTGGTTCGATTGGTTTGAAATAAGGTCAGATTTGTTTGAAATGAGGTTAGTCTCATGTTTGAAATGAGGATAGTCATGTCAGAAATAAGGAGAGTCATGTTTGAAATGAGGATAGTCGCTATATTCACTATAAAGTCAGTTGCAGTACCAGGCACGACTTCCCAGTGGTAACCCAGTCCTAACACACCCCAGACATGATGTCAGAACACGACCCAGACACGATGTCCGATTGGCAGCACAGGCCGAACACACCCCAGACATGATGTTCAAACACGCGCCAGACACGATGTACAAGTGTCAATACAGGCCTAACACGCCCAAGACACCATGTATGAATGGCAACACAGGCCGAACACACCCCAGACATCATGTCCAATCACGCCGCAGGCACGATGTCCGAGTATCAACACATGCCGAACACGCCCAAGACACCATGTCAGAATGGCAACACGGACCGAACACGCCCCAGACAACATGTCCGATTGGCAGCACAGGCCGAACACACCCCAGAATGATGTCCAAACACGCCCCAGACATGATGTCCGATTGGCAGCACAGGCCGAACACACCCCAGAATGATGTCCAAACACGCCCCAGACACGATGTCCGAATGGAAACACAGGCCGAACAGACCCCAGACATGATGTCCAAACACGCTCCGGACACGATGTCCGAGTATCAACACAGACCGAACACGCCCCAGACACCATGTCTGAATGGCAATAGGACAGGCTGAACACGCCCCAGACACCATGTTTGAATGGCAATAGGACAGGCTGAACACGCCCCAGACATGATGTCTGAACTCGCCGCAGACACGATGTCCGAGTGTCAACACAGGCCGACGCGCCCCAGACATAATGTCTGAATGGCAGCACAGGCCGAACACAACCCAGACATGATGTCGGAACACGCCCCAGACACGATGTTAATAAGGTTAGTCATGTTTGAAATAAGGTCAGTCTCGTGTTTGAAATAAGGATAGTCATGTTAGAAATAAGGATAGTCATGTTTGATATAAGGATAGTCATGTTTGAAATAAGGTTAGTCTCATGTTTGAAATGAGGATAGTCATGTTAGAAATGAGGATAGTCATGTTTGAAATGAGGATAGTCGCTATTTATTCACTATGAGGTCAGTTGTAGTACCAGGCACAATTTCCCAGTGGTAACCCAGTCCGAACACATCCCAGACATGATGTCCGAACTCGCCGCAGACACAATGTCCGAGTGTCAACTCAGTCCGAACACAACCCAGACACCATGTTTGAATGGCCGATCTCGACCCAGACATGATATCCGAACACGCTCCAGACACGAGGTCCGAGTATCAACACAGGCCGAACACGCCCAAGACGCCATGTCTGAATGACAACACAGACCGAACACGCCCCAGACACGATGTCCGAGTGTCAACACAGGCCTAATAACACGCCCAAGACACCATGTCTGAATGGCAACACAGACCCAACACGCCCCAGTTACTATGTCCGATGAGTGTCAACTCAGTTCGAACACAACCCAGACACCCTGTTTGAATGGCCGATCTCACCCCTGACATAATGTCCGAACACGCGCCAGACACGATGTCCGAGCAAAACGATACCTACTTATGGGGCTGACTGGTAGCAGCGTGTGATGGCTTTCGTTGGAAATGCCGCTCCCCATAAGTAGACCACAGCAAATTTCGACATCGTATTATGTTATAGCAATCTTGTCAAATAATATGCCGCATCTGAGAAGTTCTATATTGCTTGAGACAGAAGCCTAGTCGTCTCATCGTTCATAAGGCCAAAAATGATAAAGACAATAAATAGTGAACGAATGTATATAAGGCCAGGGGCGGCCAACCCGTTGCCCGCGAGTAAATTTTGAGTGGCCCGCGAGATAATTCCCGAAATTAGCTGTAATATCAAATAATAAATATTGCATGTAATTTAACGTTTATATATATCGGCGCGACAAATTAGGTAATTTTTTGTGAATTTGCAGGGTGAATTGGATTAGATTGCCCGCGAAATTTGGGTTGTTAGTAACTTGAAGCATTAGTTCCGACGCATTGGCGTAGTTCGGGGCTCGCCTTGTTTTTCGTAGATCTTCGTGTATGATCATAAAGTATAATATTTCGTGGTAGATTCATTTGACCTGATATTTTTCTAAGTACTAAGCGCGATTTGTTGTCACTCAATTTCTTGTTTTTAGTTCCCCCTCCTGAAAATTTACCGAATTGAGTCTGATATACTCGCAATTATGAGAGAACGTGTCGTCTGTGTGGACTTCGCATGTGCATTTGCAATTATAGACGCGTAAGCAGGAATCTTCGATATTTATATGTGTGAGCCCCAATATTCCTATTTCCTGTCCTTGTCAAATGAGCCCAGCGGCAAATACAGGCGACCCGCAATAAATGCAAGGGACATTAGTATTGGCCGAACTCATATATTAACTTTGAAACTCCAATTTAACAATACCGATCTTGATTCCGGATTTACAATTCCGGAAATACAATTTAAAATCTAGCAGGTTAACGGAACCACCCAGAAATATAGCCGTCCAAGTCTGAAATCTGAAAATCGGCATAGTTCCGAATGATCGCTCGATAAAATTCCCAATATCATGGTCAATTATTTATTCGGACATGGTGTCTTGGGCGTGTTAGGCCTGTGTTGACACTCGGACATCGTGTCTGGAGCGTGTTCGGACATCATGTCCGGGGTGTGTTCGGCCTGTGTTGCCAATCAGACATCGTGTCTGGGGCGTGTTCGGTCTGTGTTGTCATTCAGACATGGTGTCTTGGGCGGTTTGGCCTGTGTTGATACTCGGACATCGTGTCTGGCGCGTGTTCGGATATTATGTCTGGTCGAGATCGGCCATTCAAACATAGTGTCTGGGTTGTGTCCGGACTGAGTTGACACTCGGACATTGTGTCTGCGGCGAGTTCGGACATCATGTCTGGGACGTGTTATTCGGACTAGATGTGGGATGTCTTCGGACTGGGTTACCACTGGGGAATCGTGCCTGGTACTACAACTGACCTCATAGTGAATATATAGCAACTATCCTTATTTCAAACATGACTATCCTCATTTCTAACATGACTATCCTCATTTCAAACATGAGACTAACCTTATTTCAAACATGACTATCCTTATATCAAACATGACTATCCTTATTTCTAACATGATTATCCTTATTTCAAACACGAGACTGACCTTATTTCAAACATGACTAACCTTATTAACATCGTATCTGGGGGGTGTTGGGACTGTGTTGCCAATCCCACATCGTGTCTGTGGCATGTTCTGACATCATATCTGGGTTGTGTTCGGCCTGTGCTGCCATTCAGACATTATGTCTGGGGCGTGTCGGCCTGTGTTGACACTCGGACATCGTGTCTGCGGCGAGTTCGGACATCATGTCTGGGGCGTGTTCGGCCTGTGCTATTGCCATTCAAACATGGTGTCTGGGGCGTGATCGGTCTGTGTTGCCATTCGGACATGGTGTCTTGGGCGTGTTCGGCCTGTGTTGATACTCGGACATCGTGTCTGAGGCGTGTTTGGACATCATGTCTGGGATGTGTTCGGCCTGTGCTGCCAATCCGACATCGTGTGTGGGGCGTGTTTGAACATCATGTCTAGGGTGTGTTCGGCCTGTTCTGCCAATCGGACATCGTGTCTGGGGCGTGTTTGTTCTGTGTTGCCATTCGGAAATGGTGTCTTGGGCGTGTTCGGCCTGTGTTGATACCCGGACATCGTATCTGGGGCGTGTTTGGACATCATCTCTGGGGTGTTTTCGGCCTGTGCTGCCAATCGGACATCGTGTCTGGGGCATGTTCGGCCATTCAAACATGGTGTCTTGGTTTTTTTCGGATCCGAGTTGATACTCGGACATCGTGTCTGGGGCGTGTTCGGTCTGTGTTTCCATTCATACATTGTGTCTTGGGCGTGTTAGGCCTGTATTGAGACTCGTACATCGTGTCTGGCGCGTGTTTGAACATCATGTCTGGGCTGTGTTCGGCCTGTGCTGCCAATGGGACATCGTGTCTGGGGCGTGTTGTGACATCATGTGTGGGATGTGCTCGGACTGGGTTACCACTGGGAAGTCGTGCCTGGTACTGCAACTGACTTTATAGTGAATATAGCGACTATCCTCATTTCAAACATGACTATCCTTATTTCTGACATGACTATCCTCATTTCAAACCTGAGACTAACCTCATTTCAAACAAATCTGACCTTATTTCAAACCAATCGAACCAACCTTCCTCCCTCTCTCTGCTCCTTTCAAACTCTTGCTGCAGCCTGTCCATCCGTTCATTGTGTTCCTTGATGCCTACTCGTAGCTTTTCCGAAAGATACTGGTTATCATCCCTACAGCATAACTGCTTCGATCCGGATGCTTTCCAAACCATATCTTTCCAACCGTCACCGTCAAAGAGAGCTCCTGGCGTGCTCGCCAAATTGTAGCGACCCTGTTACGGCGCTGTCGACCTAACAGGGACGTCGTTGTTCTTCGGTTCAGGAACCCTCTCGTCGGCGACCCGCTACCACCAGCATGCCATCAAGTACACCCAGGAGTATTTACAAGTTACGAATTTAATACCAAGCCACTTAATACAACCAAATACTCCAATCAGTACCTCACAGAGATATACAGGGACTACACTACATTGCAAGTACAAATACCCAGTTCACAAGCATTCCTAAGCTTCCTACTAAACGACCGCGCACTCAATAACACGTGCAGCCAGAAACGCGAAGAACATTCTACCATAGTGTCCTATATGGTGTCGACACAAGCAAATCGCACGGTTCAATGAAATTGTATCACGTCACAGTTTCCATTTGGCTACAGGCAATTTGACGGTGATTTTTGACCGGCTTGCCGAGCATTAAATTTGATGAATCGGGTATCAATCGAAAGCTGACTCTGCACTGATTACGAAAATATAAATTTTATTCCGCTCGCGGCCCTGGAACCCCCACAATCAGCCCCCAATTATTCATTGTCGAGTAGATTGGCAGTGTGACGCAACAATGATGTCTGGCGAAACGAGAGACTCGCTCAAGAGCAAGGATGCGGCCGAGCGGCGAGAGTGGGATCAGCTGACGTCGCGGCAATAGCGATGTGCAAACGCGCCACAGAGAAACGCTGCGCTGTTGATACTTTTTCTATGCGTTTCGGTACAAGCGAGCACACACCAGCCTTTCCTTGACTTGTAAGGGTAGAACTGGGTCCACGGAATGTATTAGGGCCCTACCAATTTTCGCGCAATATCCTTCAGCTGATAGAGATATGTAGGCTACGTCTAAGTAGTCTACATTGGATATGTCAGATTATTATGATATCGATTGCCTTAGCCCGCTTGTTGCGTAGGGCTCCAGAGATGCGTGGCGCTGTTGATACTTTTTCTATGCGCTTCGCTAAAAGCGAGCACACACCAGCCTTTCCTTGACTTGTAATGGTAGAACTGGGTCCACAGAATGTATTTGGTCCCTGCCAATTTTCGCGCAATTCTTCAGCTGTTAGAGATATTTCTAGTAAGAAAAATATACTTTCAAGTAATAAGATTCACTCAAGACAGCAAATTTAGATAATGTAAATATATCATATTGCAGTAATACAACTACAGTGTTGAGTTTTCACTCTACTCCCCATAAGCACCACGTCGGTGACCTTGCCAAATTCCGAGAAGGCGAAAAAGTGCAAACTCTGTTGGGCCGAATGGACAATGGACATTCAGTTATTCACAGATGCGAAAAAAATACTACAAATCCGTATTACGTAAGTTACATTAGGAATATATTGTAGAATTTTATTAACAAAATTCCCAAAAAGATCAGCGACTTGCAAACAGATAAATCGAAGTCAAGACGAGAAATTACTCCAACACCTCACACCGTGAGAGTTTAAATACGATGCCGTCTCAGCCCGCAATAGTCTTCGAAACGTGTCAATTCGGCGCGTCGTTCAATAAAGGTAACCGTCAAACACAGCACTCAAAAACGAACTGCTTACAAAGCACAAACCAACGTACACCTTAGGTAACACGCACTAAGTAATTAACCCAATGAAAACAATCAAGCAATCAAGTCGGTTGGAACCTCTTCGGCTTGCGTATCGCCCGACCACTTGACGTTCGCTTTACAACATCCTCCTCCCCCTGACTTACTTCGGAGTTAGTCAGAACCGGTTCCCGTTTAACAGACATTGTTGATATCTCTTTGGGCACAACATCATTCAGTACATCTGGACTTAAATCCATCGATTCCAGAACACGAAGTCTTTGCACAGGGCGACAAATGATTGCCTTCTGCGTTTTCACCTGCGCTGTTCTAACCAAACCGTCTTTACCAGAAAAGACATCAGTGACACGACCAAGAGGCCATTTTGGTCGTGACGTGTTTTCTTCAGTGACCAAAACGACGTCACCAATCTTGATCGGCGATTCTTCTTGCTTCCACTTGCCCCTTTGCTGCAATTTAGGCAAATATTCATTGCTCCACCGCTTCCAAAACGATTGAAGTAATCTTTGTAGATATCGGAAACGCTTGCCGACAGACACGTTACCGCTTCCTCGAATCACAGGCAATTCTCGTAGATTCCGTCCGATAGTTAATTGACTCGGCGTGATTGGTGTCGGATCCAAAGGATTAGAGCCGTGGTAAGCTAGGGGACGCTGATTAAGAGCCGCTTCAATGTCCGTCAGTATTGTGTACAACTCGGTATAGCGCAATAAGGCATTCCCCAAAATCTTTCGTAGAGGCTCTTTCAAACTTCTATTCATCCTTTCCCAATATGCTCCTCTGAACGGACTTCTCTCGGTGATAAATCGCCAAGTTATACCGTTTTCCGCCATGAACCGTTTAATCTTTACAGAGTCCATCTTCTCAAATAACTTGCCGGCGAATGTCATTTCAAGCAATTTCTTGGCCTTCTTGAACGTTAGCTGATTGTCGGATTCGATAGTCTTGCACCAACCGCGTCTGTTCATGAATCTCCTCAGAGCTTGAAGAAATTCGTCGGTTGTCATGTCTAGGCAAAGCTCGAAGTGGATCATCCGACTGTGAGGGCACGTGAAAACGAGAATATACCCTTTCTTTACAACTTCACCATCTCGTATCAGCAAGGCACCGGTGTAATCCAAGCCCACGTCGGAAAATGCAGGAGCCGGAACCACGCGATGAGATGGAAGATCTCCCATTTTTTGAATGACCGGCTTCGTACGGTAATGCTTGCAGATGCTGCACTTGTGTATTACACGTCGTACGACTTGTCGAGCGTGCACCACGTAGAATCTCTGACGCAAGAGCGACAAAGTGGTTTCGGCAGCCGCGTGCTGGCTTGAAATATGGTGGTCTTCAACTACGCGTTCCGTGAGTAGATCGTGGTCAGGTAGAATAATCGGGTGTTTAGACATTTCCGGTAAGTTGGAATGCCGTAGTCGCCCACCTACACGCAATAAACCAGTTTCCTCGTCGACGAACGGATCGTAACTGATTAACGGACTTTTCTCTGACAAACGCTTCGCAGCCTTGAGCAATGCAATTTCCACGCTGAAATGTCGTCTTTGTAAATCACGGAGAAAACCGAACTCTGCTCGTTCCAGCTCCTTAGCGGTTAATTCAGACGGACTTGCGTTCGAGATGCTTGATTGAGATTGCGCACTCGCACGTTTAGCTTTCAAATCTAGGTATCTCAGCATCCAAGCCAGCAGCCGTCTCGCTTTGCGATAACTTGAACATTTCGTTACGACGTTCGGCGGCAATTCAACTTCCCTTTGACTGACAATCAATGCTCTTGGTGCTCTTTCCATCTCGAATGCAATAGCGTCTGCGGAGCTGTCGTTGATTCTAACCCGGTTTGTCGGCCAGTTCGTCTGCGATGCGACAATCCACGGCGGCCCATTCCAGTACAAATCTGAGGCTTTCAATTCATGCAGAGTTACCCCACGGCTAACTACATCAGCCGGATTCTCTTTGCCCGGGCAATGACCCCAGACATTTGCGTCGAATAAGCTGTGAATCTCTTCAACACGGTTTCTGACGAAGATTTTCCATGTCGAACTCGGTTTGTTGATCCATGCGAGAACGATTTCAGAATCGGTCCAAAGACGCGTGCTTTCTACCTCAAGATGTAATTGCTCAATGACGTAGTTTGTCAATCTCGCGAGAATTACTGCTCCCATGAGTTCAAGACGAGCGATGGTTTGAGACTTCAAGGGCGCAACTCTTGATTTAGCCATGACCAAAGTGGATTCTTTCTTTCCACTGCAGTTGCGATATACAATATATACCATCGCGCCGTATGCCTTTTCGGAGGCATCGCAAAACCCATGAATCTGAACCTTCTGTTTGGCATTCCCTCGGAAAAGATGGCGAGGAACGACAATCGACGATATGTCCTCTAGTTCCTCTGCCCATTTGCTAAACTCGATTGCTTCCGCGTCTGGTAATGTCTCGTCCCAATCGATTTTCAAACGCCAAATCCGTTGCATTTGTATCTTTGGAACAATTGTATATCCAGCGAGAAAACCAAACACGTCGTATATCGAACTCAACGTGCTGAGAACAATGCGCTTCGATGGCACTTGTGGGATGTTGGCCAGTTTATCAGAAACGTTGACGAAGAAGGTATCAGATGCCGTATTCCAGCGTAGTCCAAGCGCAGTTGGTGTGATCACATCGTCTGTTCGGTCGAAAGCAATCACTGAATGCGGATGTCGATCGCGTGACGGTATAACATCCATCACCTCTTCGGAATTCGATACAAACTTTGTCATGTGCCATCCGCCGGACTCGAAAAACGCAACTGCGTCGCGATGCAGATTAACGACTTCTGTAACGCTGTCACCACCTGTGTGAAGATCGTCTACGTATAGCGATTCCCTAAGTTCTTCACAAAGTCTGGGATATTGGTGTCTCACGTCTTCTCGGTCGGCATGCCTGTGCGTGCAAGAAATTGCCCCACACGGAGAATAGTTTACACCGAACATTAATGAAGTCATTACCATTTTCTTCGGTTCGCAACTCGCATCGCATTCTCGCCAAAGGAAGAGTTGGTATCTGTAATACTGCGGCAGAATCTTCGTCTGAGGAAACATCTTCTCAATATCACCACTCAAAGCAATACGGTGTGTGCGGAACCGCAGTAGAACCCCGCCCAAATCAGGCTGTAGCGCAGGACCAGGCAAAAGACAATCATTCAACGAATTGCCGTTTTTATCAGGATGGCTTGCATTGAACACCAACCGAAATTTGGTCGATACGCTCGACTCCTTGATCACGCCATGGTGTGGAATGAAATAGCAATCACCGTCGCGTTCGAA
>ATSW01056583.1:0-10293 GCA_000444245.1 Botryllus schlosseri | reverse complement strand
CTTCTACGCCCCTACAACGGAGCTCCCCCCCCCCCAGTTGCAGAATCACTGCCCTACACCGTTTGCTAATCGTCTCGGTCTTGGCAGTATCTCGGCCTGAGAACGTCAATTTCAGCATTTCAAAATGCTTTCTTAGCTTTCTTCCGAAATCTCAAATCAAGTCGCGGGCCGTAAAATATGACCTCGGACCGCGCGTTGGTGACCCCTGTACTAGTTTGTACAAGTCTGTGAACAATCTTTTGTCACATAAAATATTAGCGAAAGAAATCCGAATAAGCCGACCGCACTAGGTGGCAATAGCCTCATCCAAAGCACAAATTGTAATCGTTGCCCTGCCAAACTAAAAAATCGAGTAATATTATCTCATCACACAAATGCTAAGGGCACGTTTTTAAAAAAAGTGCCACCAGATGTGACTTACATGTTGGCCTGGACATCAGCTTGCTATTTTTAAAGGCAATCTGATCATCAGAAAAAGTCCACTAACAGTAAAACAACTGTTGGACATACTCAGAGGCTGCCAGTAAACAAATACTTTTGCTACTGTAATAACTTACTTCGATGGTTATCTTTCTAAGCTACTTCCACTTCCAAGATGAGCAGTTGACTTGTGACACTTTCAACTTTCAACAATTTATAGTAATAGTTTGGGCTGAAGAATGTTAAGATTACGTGAATTTAATTCTGAAAATGCTACAGGAGAACTGTGTCGTGCAAAGCGAGTCAAGCTCGGCGTACAGACATTTGCAATTCTAATGCTTTATGATAATGAGCCGAAATCTGATTTGATATAAACTGAACCCGATTCACTATCAAAGTTTTGCTTGAAAACTGACTCGAGATACTTCACAAAAATGACTTAACACAACTCGTCATATAAATAAGGGAAGTGTGTCTGCCTCAGCGAGACCAAGTGCTTTTCGATAATAGTTTATTCTCGATATATTTGTTACTCGATTCTGAATAAATAGTAACTCAATTGTACTTGAATAACTTGACTTGAGCCACTTATGAAGAAACTTGATTCGAGACATAATGTGCCATAAATTGATATGAATTGTGACACGAAGGCAGCCCACCTCTCCCTTTAGATTACGTCATTAGGACAAAAGTGATTTTGCGACAATACTGCGACTAAGATAGTATCGCCTGAAATAGGGATTGGTTACCTGTAGAAACTCGTCAGGGTTACATTCTTTAACATGCTCATGAGAACGAGCTTATGATTTGATATGCCCAAGTTGTAGCGACCTCGATAATTCTGATTGTAATCTAGCTTAGAAAAAGTCTGCAGCTATCATTCAACTTGTAACCTAATTTGGAAAAGCTGAAACTCTCAAGTTGTCCAACTCTGGATGACATGTCTCGGAAATTGTTATTTTTACTTGTCATCGAGTAAAAATCGAGATCGCTAATTCTTCTTCTACTAGAGTGGCAACGCAGACTATTGGGACAACCTTTGAACTTACCCTTGACTCTGTGCGGTGATCTTTACGATGGCTGGCATCTCCTGTGATCTGAAATTGAGAAGAACACTTGACTTGGAAGCATGGCACAAATATGAACATGGTAATGTACAGTACACATATCGAGAGACTCGGGAGGTACAGAACTTCAATATGCAATTGAATAATATATTGATATTGAAATAAACCGAAATATTTACGGCTGACACTCGCCAGGGGTAATCGTCAGCAACGAGTAGAGAATTCGAAAGAACATCGTACTGGTATATCAAAAATCGCACCGTTATTGCTGGCAAGATTCTGGATATACACTGTTTATTTGAGTTCTCTCGTTATTGACAATTGACCCTGAAGAATGCTAGCTTAAAATGACAAGGGAGTATTCCAAATTCATTAATTTATTCAACTAGAGCTAAAACTAGAACTACTCAATTTTCCTAATCTGCAACTAGAACTAAAAATACTCAACTTTTCAGTCTCAGTATATATAACTAGAAGTAGAACGACTCAAAAAGCCAGGAATTAGTTGAACGTCATATAACTATATTGATAGTTTGTACAAGTCTGACAGTAGGTCACAATGTAGAGAAAGGACAGTACCACAGCGCGTTCAAAATCTTCTACAATCACATCGTCTTCATTCGAGTAGTGGTCCGACTTAACAGGAGCTGGATCATCTGATATGAAGTCATCCAAGAGTCGACCGTCTTCCGCTATAAATGCGTCTAGGTCGTCATCTTCGATAGCGAATGGATTATCTACCGGGGTACAGGGTGTGTTATTTTCATTGCCAGTAGCCCTTTCATCTGTCAATGATCCCTGGTTATTTGCGGTCTTGCACGTTTCTGGAGTCATTCTGGAGAAAAGCAGATACGGACGACTAGCACCTTCATCGATAACCCAATATATTCAGCCGACGTTCAAAAAGAGATGAGATCTAGCTTTAAGCGCACTTCTAAAACAATGTACTTGAAAAGCTTCACAGCCATTGCTATGCTTACACATGAAATAAACCAGAAAGCATGCATCTGGACAATAGTTTTTTAGATTTACTCGAGTAGGTTGTGCCTAATTGCAGTGATTCCTCAAATGGTTCTGATATTAGACACCTACTAGACTACTAGGCTACTAATACAGTTTTCATTCTTTAAGCAAAACTAGGGCTTTTTCGATTTGAAAACTACTCTAGTAAATAGTTTCAAAAAGTAGGTTGGTCGAGGATCTACAGACTTCAACCAGTTAACCAGCAACTAACGAATAATGACTACAGGGACTACAAATATGTAGAATCTTTGAAAACACACTAAAAATACAAGTGCTGGTGCCCTTATGACAATTTCACTCGTAAGAGTGCTTGAAACGTAACTCAAATCTACTCCGTTTTCAACATCTAAATTCAATTAGATGTAATTTAGCACTTGAGCAAGTAGTGCAAGTGAGAATGGCCTACTTATACTCCAAAAAGTGAAAGAACTTCGTTAGTGACCACATCTTGTTATTGATTACTTCTGTACCAAAAGCGGAATGCTAGTCCTAGTAGCCTAACCAGCATTCCAGTAGAAATTAACCTGCACAAAGAGTATATATCTGGATTTTTTTGAAAATTGAAGAGATTCATAGAAGTACCTGACTTCAGAATACAACTGAATATTTATTTACACAGAAGTAAAATAATATCATGACAGGCTCATACTTGGAATCGACAGATTTGAATTTCCATTTTGTTGTAGCTTCTGGCTTCACATCTCCGATACAAGGCTCAGTTGGCCGAGCGCTTTGGGATGGCTGCGAGTCCACGAAGGTAATAAGTTCATTCTCCTTCTTAATGCAGTTGAGGATAGCTGATGTGTCTGGTCTCTTTGCATTGCTAGTGACGGCTGATTGCAAATCCCGTAAGTTTTTTTCAATCTTTGACAGGGCATCTGAAACTCTGAGAAAAAAGTTGATCGATGTAAATACGATATCTTAGGTAGGTGTATGGTTGCAACAAAGCTGGAAGAAATTATGTCCTTGGTCAATAAGTTTGCCGATGGTCTTAAATGGAAATGTTATATATAGCATGATGTGACGTCATGATTGACCGTGATTACAAATATCAAGCCCTGACTGTATGTGAACAGAACACTAGTAAGCAGTTAGACAACCAGAAAATTTTCAGTTATTCAAATTAGATTAGAATTATAGCTATACAGTTTTGTACAAATCAGATTAGAATTGGAAATAAATACAACTAAAATATGTTCAGTTCAAAACAAAACATAGTTGATTCTCATAAGGACGAGAATGGACGAGAATGTCTGCACAGCAAGATTGGCTCGTTTCGAACGATACACTTCTCCTGTAGTAATGACAGGAAAATCAGAAATTAGATTACATTTAAAATGAGAGCATAGAAACCTTTCACAAATTAGATTAGAACTTGACTTTAGTAAACGGGTTTTTCGCTCTGATTAGTCAACTTGAATTACGACACTGTCCTAGTCAGCTAGAACGTGGTCCATGCAAAACTACGAAATGAAATTTGGTATGTACAGAGTTGGTACATTTTTTATCCGTGTGTAACGTCAAACTCAGAATGGCCATCCCCAATTTCTGATGTAAATTTTCCTAGCCCAATTCTGGTGGGAGTTTATTGGTAATGATTTCAGTGCATTTGCCCAACATCCAGACTGGAATCGGTGGTTGTTTTTGACAACATGTTGTGCGTGATTGGAAAATTTTATCCGCGTGACGGAAATATTTTTCGCTTTGATTGGATACGGAATTACTTATTAAACGACACCAGTGGCGTATCCAGGGGGGGGTTTTAGGGGGTCGGAACCCCCCCCTTTTCAAAATCCTAAAAATTGATGTGAAATATAGCCTCTAATATTTGCTAATTTATTAGTTTAACATATTCGTTTGAATATGGAGTCTTAATGTTATTTAAGGGGACTAACACCCCTACAAAATATTGGAATTATGCGCCGAATTAGTCGAAAGGATAAAATAGGTCATTATAATTCACTAATTCCATACGCATTCTGCGCTTGTTCAGCTACATTTCAGCTGTGGCAATTGCTGACGTTCTCAACTTTCTTCCCTCGATTTCTCTCTCGCCTTGCTAAAACGAGAGACCCATTTTTGGAAAATCTAATCTTAATTGGCCGACGCGACTCGTAATTGCAAAGACGAAGTTGTCGGCAATCAACATCGCTCGCGAATTCGCTGCACCTGCTCGCCTTGAAATCCTAATTAAGAATTGCACGCAGCGTGTTGATTGATCAGCGAGACGCAGACACGACGGCACCAGTACGACAATGCTATTCCCAAATCCACATTGTATTCGCGATTATTGGCGAGAAATGGCCTAGGATTGACATTCACATTTCAAAATACAAGCCTAGCAATCCACGTTCCCGATGGTTAGGTGGCTTGCTGTCGTCCAAATACAGGCCTGTGTTGTCGCTGAAGGAGAATTGAGTAGGCCTAGTAGTAAAGTTAACCTAATTATATCGGCTGACAAGTTTCTCTGTCGATCAAGTTATTATCCCAATGTGTACTCTGTATTAGTCGACTGACTTGCGTGCTTGCAATTAAGGTCTAATTATCTTCGCCCGCACTACACGCTCAGCCGTATGGCTAGTAAAGCCATCGAAAAGCACACATTCGTGTACGACGTACACTGTTCACACCACACCTCTCTGTGGCGATCGCGATCGCCCTCGTTTATGCTACGGCCCTATTCCGCGCTTGTTCGTCAGCTGCGATACTACCGACCGTGCGCATAATATCGTCAAAACCCAACAAAATCGCGCAGCTCTGACCGGAACTAGGCGATTGAAGACGGGCGGCGTTTGCCGGCTCATGACTAAATGTCAGCATTTACGAATTTCTTTCAATCATACCGTAAAAGAAACGCGATTTTCAGGCAATGTCCGTATCGTATTCGTACATCTCCCATTCCCCGCAAATCTCTGTTTATTATTAAACTATAATGTATTAAATATTCGCCATGGCGTGGAGACGTGTGATCGTAATGATGACGTCACAATAGCTAATTTCGTAACGCAAACCCCCCCCCTTTTTTCGCGCTCTGGATACGCGCCTGAACGACACAATATGCGAAAATAGACCTGGTATACGCCGGACTAGGGTTACGCCGTGTATTTGCTGTTGCGCAAATGCCACGCTTGCTTGCGTTCATTGTTAAGCGCAAGCGCCTTATTCTGGATCTGGACTCTGGTATCCCTTTGTGACGTCAGCATAATTCATTAATCTATGTGTGATCAGATATATATGCTCGCGTGACGTTGCCACCGATGCCAGATGGCCCAATATGAGACTTATTCTCATAATCTCATTGTTGTAGTAGCAGCATCCCGGCGGCATAGGCTATATTTAACATTGATTATCACTAATATGGAAAATTTGCAAAGTTTCCACTGTCCCACCGGTTATTTGATTGCAGCAGAATTAAAAATTTAATTGACTGTAAATTGCGCCTAGATTTAGTATCTATATTCTATACAGAAAGAACATTAAGCTATATAAGCATATAACATATGGAATTGGTGAATATTGATTAAGCTACTGATTACCTTGGTTGAATCTCAGCAGAAATGGTTGGAGGGTGCTTGCTATCATTAACAACTTCAATGATATCGTAGGCAACCTCTAGTATGTTCACCAGACTGTTGACAACAACACTTTTATCCATTCCATAGAGGTATATAAATCTAGTTATTCACGTCTAAAAATAAATAGCGGTAACATACGGTAACGTGTGATTAGAAATAATGAAGCAATACACAACAAATGCATGATGGTCACCATGGACTACGTTTCGAACAAATGTCACACATCTCATAAATCAGCTAATCACAGCAATAAAATCCACAAGGTTACAGACAACTTATCAGTTCAGATTCAGAGCATATAACCACTGCTTAAAACGCCGAAACGGCTGGTAGGCTACTTCGTAAATTTCTACTTCAGAGCATATAACCACTGCTTAAAACGCCGAAACGGCTGGTAGGCTACTTCGTAAATTTCTACTTCAGTACAATTAGAAGTAGTGTGATCTCGTGACGGTGACCTAATATTGCGCAAAATTCTGAAACGGTTAAGTAGGAATGGTTCAAAATCAAATCATAACCATATTCAGGAGTAATTAATGCGGAACCTATCACTTTAGTTTAGTTTAGTAGGCCTATACTTCTAAAATGTAGAAGTACATCGTTACTGACCCTGGCCACAAAGCTTAGCTGACTATGGACAATTAATACAGAATGCCGGTGAAACACAAGCAGTGGCGTAAGTATGTTAACGATAAGGGAAACATGCAAAAGCTCCTTGTTTTACATGACCATCAAACTTCAACCTTCAAGTTCCGCGCGCTCTCAGCTAACATAATCAATGAGCAAATAAGTTTATTGTTTTCTCACTCATGCGTAACCTTCAACGATTGTATTTATTTTTTAAAAGCACAAGTCAAGACTGACAACTAGACACTAGACACTAGATTGGAGTATTAGAGCGGAATGCAGGTAATCGAATCCCAATCGAATTTGTGAAATGTTCCTATGCTTTCATATTCGAGCGAGATAGTGTAATGGTAATGCGTCCGGCTTCTCGAGCGGAAGGTCGTGGGTTCGATCCCCGGCCGGGTCATACCAAAGACTCGAAAAATGGTATCCGCAGCTATCCTGCTAGGCGCTCAGCAATCACGGATAGCATGGAGGAGAAAAAAAACGGGGGCGCAGACTAGATGACCTCATGGGGCCGTATCGCAACTCCGTCGCCAAAGCATCTCGATGGTGCAGGCGAGAAAGAATATCATATCTCTCTCTCTCTCTCTCTCTCTCTATTCATTCTGATCTAGGTTAAAGGTCAACTGCATCTTGAAAATGACTTTGCCTTATTTCGTACGTTATGTGGTTAGGAATATGAATAAAATAAAAAAAAGTTGAAATTACATGATAGTTTTCAAGTAATTTAAATTATAAATCGAAAAGCTGAAAAACGGATATGAAATCATTCAGCTATGAAATGACGTCATGTGAGTGACACAGTAGAAGTCCTGGTATAGCTCAGTGTGGTAAACAGATAGTTATTCGTGTTGGGATTGACTTTGATGCTGGATTTGATTGTGAATATGGAAGGTATGAAGAAGATGAGGCACGTAGGTACATCTTGTGTCGCGTATGGTTGCTCGAATACGCGATATTCGGTACCCAAAGTGTCTTTTCATCGCTGTCCAAATCCTATTGCTGGAGAGGATTATGAAGACTGTGAAAGTGATATCCAATCCCTGTCAAGTGACGATAGCTTCCACCCAACAGAGTTAGATGGCGAGTCAGAGTGAGTACTTGAACAGTGTAATCATATTCGTACCAAGTCTTCACCAAGATATTGATTTGCAGGCATTCAGATTCAGAGAAATGTCTGGAGAATAGCAAGACCCAGTTGGTGATTATGGACAGGAATAAGCTGGTAAGCATTTTTCAACATTGTCCAATGTGTCAATCAGAGTCGGACGTGCAAGAGTCAAGTTTAGGTAGCACACTGAGAATCAAGCAAGACTGCACAAACTGCTCATACTCCAGATTTTGATTTATGGGTAGTGTAGATGCCGTTACATCCTTTAAAGATGAAAAAACCTACTTGACTGTATCAAAAAGAAACAAACTGCTCCATTCAGCATATATACATGATACATATAGGCCTAAATTTAAGTTACAATGAATAGCATCTTTGATTCTGTTGTTTACCATTATGACAATCCATTTTCAGATTCATTGGCATACGAAAGGATTTGCGATGTTCTCTACTCCACGCGAATGGAAAATGACATACGCCATCTATCGCCGAATGGAAACACTGCTGGAAGTGAATCATTCAATGCCCTCCTCCATAGGCGCCGAACGCTAATTTTCCTTAGGCATGCGAGTTCGATGACGTCACAAAGGAATGACGTCATGATCCGACGGAATTGATAATTAGGGATAATATAGCATCAATTCATGAGGGTTAAGTGCCTGCATAAATGCCGATTATGCAATATCTGCGTGTTAACCAACTTACGCGTATGATAAGCTTGTCAACGAGTCCGGAAGTGCTGTCAATTAGCGAGTCCCTGATCGCTAGCGAACAATTAAATACGCCGCTTATCAACGCGTTTCACGTAACCTCGGCGACGATTAGCGCAAGGCAAAATGTCAGAGTTGTTATGGAATCTGTTCTATAATGGCACCGATTTCAGGTTATTCAAACCTTTCCCGTCTTTTACAACTCAAGCCTTGACAGTTGACACACATCTTCTGATGGTTATGTTTAGGTATTAGCGGGATTCACTTACGCATGCACGGCGCACTCACAATCGCACATGTCTGCGGACATTCGATGTCATTCAGGTTAGCGATGTCGCTCTTTAATTACAATCGCTAACCAACAAACACCTAACGGCATTGTCACCAAGCCATCGAAAGATTGGAGCTAGCGCATGCTAGGCTCGAGAGATGGGAGCCAACGCCTGCTCGGCTCTAGACGCGATAGTTAGCCAGCGATGATATCTTTCGTACCAGGCCTGTTGCAGATGCGATTGTGTAGGCAAGCGATAATATCGTGTGCGCCAATGCAGATGCGAATGTGCAGGCAGCGATGGCACCGGGCCTACTGCTGATGTGATTGTTCATCATGCTCAAGCGAGTGAAACTAGGCTTGTAGGAGACGCGATAAAGCAGGCAAGCGTCCCAAGCGATGATTGCCGAACGCACGGCAATCAATGACACAATTTCGCGATCATCTCAGCGGGAGATCGTGTCGCGTTACATTGTGCACAGACATATCTCGTTAATTGGCAACGCGCTTGTAGCTAATTGGCCGCGCGCAATGGGTTACCTCGCTCACATAAGCGGTAGCAGGTAATGTCGTAAACGGAAATACATTGCGATTCGTTCTAAATAACACAATCGGGGATTATGCCGATTCATGCCGAACCGAATTCTAGGCATGCCGCATGCCTAAAAAAATGTCTAGGCATGCCTGGCATGCCTTGCATGCCCAGGTTCGGCGCCTATGCCCTCCTCAATCATTTCTGCCCAAAGTTATATCACTACAATCATATTTCAGTCAAAAAGCCTTGCAGTGTCTCGGCTATTCAAAACAACCTACCGTATATCAGATTTTGGCATAATTACTAGCCACATCAATTATGCATATTTTGTAGGATGCAGTTGGCAATCCTGCATTTGAATGAAAATTGCTCGAAAATTTTCAAAAGAAGGAGCACCGCGGTCAAATACCCGAAGTACAAAGATGGGGAATGTGCGGCTCACATGATCCTTGAAAATTCAACATTTGGTAACTGCCGGTGATCTGACTGCATCATAAGATTTCGTCATATTGTTATGCCTGTTCTAGATTACTGCTATTGCCCGACATAAAACCCGATATGCTTTTCTGCCTGACACAGTAGTTATTTTGGTCGATTAGTTATATGCGTTTATTATTTGGAATACAACTGTACATTCACAATGTGGCGTTACTGAACTGGAATCCTGTGTAAGAATTTAACGTAAATTTTGTTCAGGAAGCAGTAACAACGCATGCAGGCAGGATTTTGCCACAGAATCCCCATACCCAGCGAACACAATTTCTGTGGGCAGTATGTTTCAACTTCCTGAAAAGTGAAAACAAATGTATTAGTGCGAGAAAAGTATTTGGCAACCGAATCAGAGATTCATCCCATTCATGCATCGAACTCGATGTTATTATTCTGCGGACATATTCCTGTTGATATCCATAGTAGGACATCTCCAACACGTCAACGTCCAGACACACTGAC
>ATSW01056564.1:0-18264 GCA_000444245.1 Botryllus schlosseri | reverse complement strand
GTTCTGTTGTTTGTGAATCAAGCTGTTGCTATAATAGAGCCCGAATAATCTGTAATTTTAATTATTATTTAAAGGCTTCATAATGAATCATCTCACTAAAAACCAAAGGTTTTGATATAGTAGTAACATTTTGGCATCACTTAGCTTGTTCGGCCCGATATCCAAAACGAGTTTGCCATGCCATGTTAATAACACATACGGTAGGCTAGTCTAGGAGTAATAATAAATTGATTCATTATGGTGCAGGTGCAGCATAAGTCCTGTTATGAAAAGCTTGATTAGTGTTGCAAGTAATAACAGTGAACTTGGCCTTCCAACTAAGATTACCAATTCTATACATGGAAATAATTTAATGTATGGTAGGCTACAATTAACAAACTCTGATGTATCCTATCCTTCTTTACCCAGACTGTTCTGTTAACTTGTATGTTCTTGCAGACTGCAATATCGGTCAAATATTAATGACTAGGAACACAAAGTCCAATCTGCTTATCCCTTGAGTTGATTGAAACAATAACCAAGTGGGATCCCAAGTTGCATCTACATTTCATCATTACCACTGAGAGAAAACTATAATGCCCTTATTTCCTGTAAGAAATGTGGTAAATTTTGGGTATTCAACCACTCCATGTTACCTAGATAGATAATAACGTATCGAGTTAAGCCAGCAAGTGTTGATAAATGAACTCTTTCATACCAATGTGCCGTGACTATTATGTGTGCAATCAAAACTTGAATTAAAGAGTGATGTATAGGTAGTCTTCATTCATGAATGGCCCATAATATCAAACTACCCGTTATAACAAAGCACGATAACAATGCTGAACGGTAGAAATTTATTCCAGTGAGTCTGCCAGTATGCTTACCGTACTTTTGTAAGGCCTATTTTATAATTGAATGTACTATGCTGCTGAGGTGGGATTCTTGAGACTGTATTGCTGAATAGCTGTGAAATTGTCTTGATAGTTCACTACTCACTGGTCAGTCATAGTGATGCTTTGGCAATTTACAGACTGGTGGCACATGAAATGATGGTCTTGATTTAGTGCTAGTATCATGTGCCACCAACTGCTTGGTCATGATTTCAAATTTCTGATTTGTAGTTCAGTATCAACTGCAAGCTTTGGTCTTTTTTGAGCACCTGTGTTGCGTATTGTGTGATGTCTGGATCTAGTTTAAAAATGCCAGCCAGTAGGCTAGTTTCTATGTTCATTATCGTTTTGATTGATGTTGCTTTTCATATGTAACACATTTTACCCTACTCTGTCCCTATCCTTTCAAGTAAAGGTATTGGAAGCTCTTTTATTTATTGAATACCTTATATTATATTTTGTACTTGAAAAGTCCTAATTGAAAAGTTCGCATTTTTACATTACTAGTTCTGAAGTCAACGTTATCATGTGATTGAAACTAGGGTGGTTGCCTTAAGCTGTATCATAAACGATGACAAATTCTACTAGTACATGTACATTAGTTTCAATAACGCTGTCGTCGTCATTGCAGTAGTCCCAAAGAGTTACCTGCATATCACAGCTAAAACAGTCACTTATTTCTATATCTATATCACTCTTTTGTTCTCAATCTTATGAAAGTGACGGGTAGGCTATGTGTCATATTGCCTCATTAAAATGAGCGTTACAGTCATTCTGAATATTCAAGCAAGTAAACGTGCCTGTAATTCCATAACTTGCGGAATTGAACCAGTATATTGCACAGACTGTACTGTACTAACTGATTTGATGAAGTAGATATTTCTACACAAACAATAAAGTGTTATGCAATCAGAGTGTTGATCTCGTATAGCATGATATTTGACGTATATGCATATAATTCTAACGATTGTAATACCCAAAAGGTAGAAATATTCCTTGGGGATGCCACATTGCCACAATTGACCCTGTCCTGTCCTTACAGTAGTGTTTGATTTTAATCCATTATTACAATTGTTGTAGTTGTAGTATAATTATAGCCATAACCCCGTATGGATTTGATTGTGTTGAGTATTACTCATCGATTGCGAGTGTGTGATGAGTTCATTGCTACCAAACTTTCATCTTTTCTATGTCATCCCAGTTATTCTGCTGTGTCATGAAGTCTTCCTCGTATGGGGTTCCTTTGAAAACATGTAATTGAGTGATTCATTGTCATGACATTCCCCTCATGTCTCACAGACTTGATCCGACTCATCTGTCGATTCATCTAATTTGATACAATTTCATTTGAAGCTTCAGATAATTTTGTAGGCATATCAATTGAGGTAATTCCGACTTTTCACTGCTGGTATTGTAGAATGATACTGGCCTGTCCTTGTAGTAGAAAATCATCAGTGTTCACTGAAGTGGAGAATCTAAAAAGGAGTTGGCTGGTCTTATTTTGTGCTCTTTTCTTCAGTGCAATTACTGAAGGGTCAGCTCAAGTCACTGGTCTGGCTTTGGAGAATTCAGGTAAGCTTTTACCTTGTTTTGTTATCAAATTTTGAGTAGCCTAATGATCTGTGCATTCAAATATGTGGATGTTTGGCGTACCTTTCCGTAAGGACTCTACCAGTGGTTTGATGGTGTTTGTAAATGGTAGGCTACTTCTGACTTGATACAGCTGTTATGGATAAATAGTATTTGTCACATTTTTTAGCCACACGCTCATGAATTAACTTGATCTTTGCATTACTTTACTAGTTCATAAGGTTGTTCAGGATCTGTTAGGAATTATTAAAGTTATACTTTATGTACCGTAATTTAAGTTTATAATATCATTACTGCGTTAGTGATGTTACACAGCAACGCCCGCCTCAACTCACGATCGCACCTACATCACTCGTTTTGTAGGTTTGCCAAGATCTTTTGACAATTTTATTAACGTGTCATGATGAGATCTGTGTAACGCAATTGCCCTCGATAAATCGCAGTAAATCTATGTGCTATTGCACTCGCTCCGATAACGTATTGATCATGATAATTTTTCTTACCAAGACTATCATCATTACCAAAGGCCTATGCTACTGTATGACTCAATTTCATGGTGCTACATTTTTCTCGTAGCATCTTATGTAAATTTAGTGTGTACATTTCAATCGTGATTCTATTTCCTTGATTATGCACCGCCGTGTTTGATGATTCGTCTGATATTGCCGTTCAGGAAATTACACCGATAATGGAATCGCAATTGCTTACATCGAGCATAAGACGGATATCTTACTCTTTGGAACTAACGTGACAGACATTTCCTACATCACCTTCATCCGGCAGCGCATTGCCAACGGGGCCGCGTGCGATGAGTTCAAGGTGCAGTCATCGTTTAACGTAACGGCTGTCAGTGACACGCTGGCAAAAGCCACCGTCACTCTTTTGAACTCCGCGGATACCAACAATCGACAAATATTTTTGTGCGTGAAATCGGGTGGTGGGAGGTATCTTGCGCAAGGCGTTCAACCATACCTGTCGGTCCATTCAAGGTTTGCGACTGAGGCTGACCAAGGTCTTCTGCCACTTCCTTTGCAGGTATTTATTTCATCTTCAATCACCCAATTCCTTGTTTTATTGTCCGCAGTTTCTTACAATCTATTTTCTGAGGACTTGTAGGAAGTTTGCTAATTCCTTTGTCTGTTTCAATACACCATCGTAAATTAAGGATAGCTCTATGTCTGCGCTAGACTCTCAAGTCTTTCGTGTTTATTTTGGTGCTTAGGTCAATCTGAATGGGTAGGTTTGTTGACACGGCAATAATGGATGAGTTTTGTTGTACTTACTCCTTGTGATTTTAGCAGCTATGTTCTTCTTATTCTCAGGCTGGAATGATTGTGGTACTGCTGATGCTTTCCGGACTCTTTTCCGGGCTCAATCTGGGCCTCATGTCTCTCGACCCGATGGAGTTGAAAATAGTGCAGAACTGCGGGTCGAAGACGGAAAAAAAGTACGCGAAAATCATCTACCCGATCAGACGCAAAGGAAATTACCTTCTATGCACTCTGTTGCTGGGAAACGTTCTTGTCAATAACACGATGACGATATTATTAGAGGATATTGTGTCCGGACTATGGGCCGTTATAGGCTCGACTATCGGTAATTTGTGGTCGGATTTTCGGATTCATACAATGGTGTAAAACGTTACTTATTTTTCACAGGCATTGTCATATTTGGCGAGATTGTACCGCAGTCTATATGTACCCGTCATGGGCTACGTGTTGGTGCTTACACGATTTGGTTGACAAGGTTTTTTATGATCATAACCGCGCCGCTCTCATATCCTATTAGCAAACTTCTTGATCTCATTCTCGGCAAGGAATTGGGGACTATCTACAACCGTATTAAATTAATGGAAATGCTGAGGGTACGGCTTTACCTTCATTGTTATGATGTTATAATGTAGATTAAAATATGTTTATGGCTATTCATATGCAAGTGTAATGGTAAGAATCAAGCAGAGATGCTTGGAGAGGTCACCAACAATTCTCAAACGTGGTTCAGATAAGTCGCCTTGCTGCTCAAGCGCAGAGTGCTGTTGATCGCTTACTCGGTTAAAAGTAAGTAATGTGAAAAGCACTTTGAGTTAAAATAGAGAACAGGAAGTCTTGTAATTGCTCAAGTGGTTCTGGGCGAGGTTTCACTGAATTTACAGGCAATTTCTGGGACAGTTTTTGAAATTGCACCGCTAATAGGTGCGATTTTTAAAATGATGGTATATTACCTTGTTATGTCAATGCCGTACAATCCCAATCCGTCTTAAAACTACTCTGCACTGCTTAGAAAAAGGTAAAATGTTGAATGTAAGTAGTTTAATTTAAAGTATGGAAGTAAAAGTAGAAGCGGTGTAAAGAGATAGCACCTACTTCGGTCATTAAAAGTTGAAGTGAATTGTTACTGATAACTGTTGGTGCACTGTTATTCTAGTCAAAATAGTTGTATGTGGCCTACAATGAGTAATTTCAAGGCCATATAACCCTGATTGGTTGTTCAAGTACCCGTAAGTGATATTGTGTAATTGAATTAGAGACTGTCCACTTTGTCATTGACACACTGCGCGGTGATCACAACGCTGATGGACAGACAGATTCGGGACCAGGATTGGCTCCTAAATTATTTCGGCCCGAAACATTGTTATGGCCACAATGAAGTCGGTAAACTAAATAATTAATAAAATATAAGAACTGAATAAGGAGGCGTGACAATATCATCTTAATCATCAGCGGTTACCAATTCCGCAGAACGTGTGGAGCTGTTAAGCCATCTTGCGATTACCCTTAGCTAGGAAACATGCTGTGATCTCTAAAAGTAACAGCTAACCATCAAATGCCACAATTTTTAAGTAAAATAAGTCCGATGAAACTGTCAAGCAAATGTGTCGTCCTCCTCTTAAAGTCAAATACCACCTAACTGAGGTTGCACTGTGCACTAGGGTTATGAATAGAAAAATAAATTCAAATTTTTGTGTGTCCTGTAGTCACAAACGATGAACTTTTGTGTCCTGATTTCAAAATTACCAAACGTTGAGACTGGTTAAAAAAAAACCTCCCACACAAAATTTTTCCAGTTTTCACTGTATCAAGGATAGGTTTTTTTGTAGATACAGACTATATAATATATATACCGACTTATTTCAATTTAACTGACACAATTCCAATTGCGAAGATTTAAAATAGTATTTTGGTAAATTGTGATTGCCCAGATTGAATTTATCCGATCGTTTTCCTGCTTCCATACAAAATTAAATAATTAATAAATAATTATTAATTTCGATTTTAGATGTAGACTTTATGTATCGTATAATTTCAATTTGTCTGACACAAATCCAACTGGTTGTTCGAAAACGCGAAAGTAGAACAACTCAACATATTTTCAGCGGTCTAGAAAACCGATTCGAGGAATGTGATGAAAATTTGAAAACGCCATATCATATGTGACTCAGTATCTGGGCGGCGGAATGTCGTTGTGAAACTGCAAATTGCAATGATGAGCAAGGGTTTTCATAAATCACAATACATTGGTTGCCAACATAATATTATAACATAATATTATCTTAAAGCATATGTCAGAGTTCTTCAATCCAACATCCTCAACGAATACAACTCTCAGCTACAAATTTGGAGATGATATGGTAAAACAACACGAAAACTTGGTACAATCCACCAAGCCATAATTTCAAATGAAAATATTGGAAAACCGAGGCTGGAGTGATGATTTTAAGTTTATCTGTGTGCTGTGCAGAGCGTGCCGCTCCTTCAGAGAAAATAGTAGATTACCACTAATCTAATAGCATGAACATCCATCTCTACGCAATGCGAGATGGAGCTCAAGGGTATAATTCCGTACTTCCAAGTCCCCAGATGGAGAGTAACTCTTGAGATATCATGCTTATTCATCGCAAATGCGTGTCAGGAAGCCTGGTATTCTAACCAGATGTCTATAGATGGAATATACTGGAGCCCGACCTGTTATCGGTTCGCCGATAATATCGGGACGATATCACACTTTGAAAGAATTATCGGCATCGGCCATTGTAGCTGAAAAATTATCGGCAGTTTTCGTGACGTCACAACCTTGCGGTAGGAAGTCACAAAACTATCATCTTTGACCGCTAGACTGTGAATATTGATATATGTCACATCATAGCTGACACTTAACTGGTGTCCAGATGTAGCCTCTCTAGTTTATTTCATGTTCAAGTATAACAATGGCTGGAATGATGTTCAAATAAATGCTCTGAAGCTTTGAAAATGTGCTTATGTACATCCAACTTCTGAATATCGGCTCAATGTATTGTGGTTCTCGGTCATGGTGTGAGATATCGGTATCGACCATGAAATTCAATATCGGTCGGGCTCTAGAGTATACCAAAGTTTATTTGCTGCTATCTTTGCGCTCGAATGTCCTGCAGCGATAAAGTGCCTAAAAATCCCATTGCAAGTCGGATTATGTCTGTTGTAGATGTCCCTGGCACTAACATAATAACAGAAAGGGAAGTCAAATTCATGGATGAACTGTACCAGAATTGCAAAAGGATAATATATATGCTGATTAAATACGTAGCAAAGAATACCTTTGAATTGTAATTTTTTTCTATATTTGGACCAGTGTTGAAAATTGAAGTTAATTTGTGCGGGACATTTTTTTCGATTTGAACAAATGAATATAATTTTATTAATTCATACCAAAATGTTCATTAATTCCTGCTGCAGGCAATTTTTTTTTGCGAGTCATAACCCTACTGTGCACTGCATGGGTCAATGGTGAGACACAAGTTCCTTGGATAAAATGTAATAATGCTGCAGATAGAACGGTAACCGTCCCATATCGCTCAGAGAAGCTATCTTTGTACGTTATGATGATACCGTACATATTTGTATATACGAGGTTCAATGTGGCATTAGGTTAAATCGATGGAAGTTAATCAAATTTGTTATAGATGCGAAACTGCTACATTTCCACATGCCATTCTTTTCGGACAGGTTACCGATCCTTACAATGATCTTGCCAAAGATGAAGTCGATATCATACAAGGTGCTTTGGAGTTGAGAACGAAAACGGTGGAAGACGTCATGACTCCTATCGACGATTGCTTTATGGTTGATATCTTTTCAGCACTCGATTTCAAGGTACCGTATTTGACTGGTTTGGCTTGCACATGTCATGCTTATCTGTGTGTGTGTGTGTGTACAATACTCATGAGTCATGATGCCATTTTTTCTCTCTCTCGTATTTGCCTGTACAATATCCACCAGAGCAGGCTAATCATGCCAGCGTAATATTTAACCTTTCCAACTATAGTGATGTTTACAACTGCTACTATCATGATTATTGATGGGAGTGCTGAGTACATAATGAGGCATAATATGCACTAAAGTGTATGAACTTGAGTGGATGATCATGAAATATTGCAAGCGCAGGATTGACACATTGGTAATGTGTGCTGCATCTCTGCTTAAACTCGCACTTCTTGAGATCACACTGTGACACTGGCATATCACTCATCAGTGAAAATACTCCTACCCCTGTGTTTTGAAGTGTGTGTCTTTTTACCGAGGCAGTGTATGCAAGATATCATGTCGAGAGGTTTCACTCGGATACCCGTCTACGAATCGGAACGGACAAACATTGTGGCTCTGCTGTTTATCAAGGACCTTGCTTTTGTCGATCCCGACGATGGCATGCCTTTAAAGACCGTGTCCAAGTTCTACAACCACCCTGTGCACTACGTCTTCAATGATACGACTTTGGATAAATTGCTGGAACAGTTTAAAAAAGGTGGGTGCCGCTTATAGTAGAATTTGCGAGGCTCACATGCACTCGCTGATTTGATTATATTGTTCTTATCATGACATGTATGTATAATTATTACGACAATGTTTTTACCTTGAAAACGGAAGATTTTGACCTAAAAAAATCAAAATTTTGACATTTTTTTGACCTTAAAATACTTAATTTTAACAAAATTTTGACCTTGTGTATGTAAATCAGGTGTTTTCGCACTTGATGTCAGATTTGTACTACTTATCTTCGTTTCTGGTTGGTACTGACTTGAAAACTGACAAATTTTACATGAGAAAACTTTATTTTAGCGAAATCTGGACCAATGAAGAATTCCAGTAGTTACATCACGCATTATGGTAAAAATGATAAAGTTTGTTGTAGTACAGCGAAAGATACTTTCCCACATTCTCTGGTAGAAAGTGTCTGTCCTTGCTAAGTAGCTTGCCGAGAATGGAGAAAGAACGTTCAACAGCAGCAGTTGTTGGCTGGCAACACTGAAGTCGTGCGTACTCTGCTGGTGACACACTGTGTTGCTTCATTCTGACAATCACAATTTTTCATCATGCACTTTGACTTATTTTTAAGGTGTCGCAAAGGTCCATTATCGGAGAGTCCAAACTTAATGATGAAGATTTTTCAACTTCATTAATCGCTAGCTTACTTTGGATTTTTCATTGATCGTTACCAGGAATGACCAGTGAAATCTTATTACAGCCGATTAAAATCATACTCGAATAACTATGGCGGTATCAAATTGAATAACTGTTGGGAATTATTTTTTCATAATTGATTTAAGCACCATCGCTATTTCAGAACACTGTTGTCTTGGATGAGTGCGTGCGGCGCACACATTTCATTGAGTAGGACTGTAGGTAATGCATGAATGCACCATTGATTTTGGTTTCATGGAATCTTTGAGTGTGTGACATGGTTATTGGGAGCCGCCTATCAAAATTTCACTTCAAAGATTACCCAATGAGAAATACAACAGTAGGCCTACCAGCGATTTAATTATATTTTTATTCATTGCGAATCATTGGAAATGCCCTATTTGAGATGTGAATTGTTTGCATTTTCACAAAGAGCTTGTGCAGCGTATCATTGATACTTTCTCTCTGTGTGCCCTTCTGTGGCTTTTGTGATCACTAAGCCGTTCTGCGACTTCTCGCCCAAAATTTGGAGTGAGACGTCATATATTACTACTGTACCAATTACCATTACACATCATCGGGACACCTTCCAGTGTTTTAAATGGCTTTCAGTATGGACGGTGCTGGTATTTCTTGCTATTTCCGCTTTGATTTTATTTAATAGGTGATCGGAATAGTTGGTGTTGATACTCAATTAGATCGAGAGGTAATATTGTGCATTTCTACTGAATTATATGTATTAGAATTTCCAGGCCATGCCAGAACTACTCCGAGTAGAAGTAGAAACTTAACAGGCCGACAACTACTCCGGTATGCAGTGACAAAAGTAGATTTGGTCGAGGATTCGCTTACTTTCAGCAGTTACTTCGAAATTTGAAAATGAAATTTTCCAAAATGATATAGTTACCATGATACAAGGGCTATCACACGCGGTTCTAACGGCATCCCCCGCATAAAAATCATGCAGACCTTTCACAATACAACTTACAAGTAGAAGTGGGAGTAGTCTAAACTCGTATCCGCTTTAGTGAGGCAAGTGTAAAAGACCTGCTTGTGTACACTGGCAAAATTGACGTAGCCTACTTTGTTTCTGACGGCCTCAGTTTTTTCGGCAGGTGCGTTTCACATGGCCATCGTGCAGAGAGTGAACAACGAAGGCGACGGCGACCCGTTTTACGAGGTTGTGGGCATCGTGACGTTGGAGGATGTTATCGAAGAAATTATCAAGTCGGAAATTGTGGATGAGACGGACGTTTACAGTGAGAACACGGCGCCTTAACTTTGCTATAGTCTCGGTTGTGAGCTAGCGTCTGATGAAAATCGTGGTACAGAAAGAGAAGGAAACCTAATTTATTCACCGTCGAATTGTAAATTACGGTACAGCGATAATGTTTCAATATAATTGAAATAATTCGTAAAACTGTACAGACTAGGCAACCTAATATGACAAGGTCTTTGTGCTGGTGCCGTCCAACAGCTTGGAACTAGCAGTTATTGCAGTACCTAGAAATATACACGTAGGATATGTATCAAGTTCCATTGAATTGCTACAGGCGAATATTAAAATGAATATCCATGCATGCACCAGGTTACATTCAAGCAGTAGCACCAACGCCACCGAGGTCCTAAATTGAAAAATATTATCTGTTGCGTTATTACACGATTCAGACTTACAGTCCAGCACTGTCCGTGCCCTGTGAGAATAGCTTTATTTGTTTCTATGATAACTTATGGGGCCTACGAACGGTCCAGTGCAGAGCATTTGTTTGTGATTTTAATCTGAAAGTAAGCACCATTCGATCGATGCATTGAATGCTATCTGCATTAAATTTTGGCTTTACTTGTTCAAAGTTCATGGTTATGGCAGCTAAATCACTTTGAGGTGATTTTCAGATTATAACGATTTTGATGTGCTGTTATAAAATTTGGTCACCTTTTTGTGTCTTACTTATATTATGCTGCAAGTTATAAAGGTCATCGTGAGCAAACTTCACAGCTGCAGCTTACGTAACGTAAGCCCCACGTGTCAGGTAGCTAGCTGATTAAATCTCTGTTAAAAGCTATTAACACAGAGATTATGTGTTGAGAAAGTCGTTGAACTGAAACTTGACCTTGCCTTTCCATTGTCCATCACAAAGCGTGTGAGACTGCTTTGCAGGATTAATATTTCTAAATTTGAGCTCTGGCGAAGCGTAGCATAGCTAAATGCTGTGGCCAAGGCGTATTTAAAATTTTGGCGATGTTTTGTTTGGTTGTATTCATCCGTGAACCGGTATCCTGTTTTTACAGTGGATAATAAGACGAAGCAAGTGAATAAAATGCGGCAGACGCCCATGGATCTGTCCGTGTTCCTGGATCACTCGGAAAAGCAAACGACCATATCGCCTCAACTCATGCTGGCCGTACATCGTTATCTGGCCACAGGTAGTATTATCTACTTACGGTCGGAATTATTGTGACGAAGTCTTTATTCTTTGTATAACATTTCACCTGTCGAATTGAAACCTATTTCTCGGCCTTCACGTTGATCACGATCTGAATAACGAGGTTTTGTTAATAATATAGGCTACTGCAATTTCGTCATATAGGAATAGGACGCTGTATATTTTTGTCCTTGATATTATTTTTTGCGGCATATAGGACTACACCGACTCGTGATATACATACTCGTGATCTGTGCATAACTGCATATGCATAGGCTTTCTATGTCTTGCACCACCCCTCCGTGCTATCCTGTCATGCAATGTTTGTACCAAGTAATTGTATTTTTGAAAAATCAGCGTTTCACTGTTTATGAGACGATAATAATCGCCACCAGATCGCTTATTCTCCATTGAAAAGTAATATCTCGGAACGCTACAATTGATTTTGACAGTAAAATTAGCCTGTAAAATCAATTGCCGGAATTTAAATTGATACGGTTTACGAGATTACTTACAGCCTGATATTTTTGCCACACACGTGAAAATAGTTGTGCTCGACTTGGTTATGTGGCGACGTGGCAAGTGCTGAGTGCTAAACAGCATCAGATTTTCCCTATACATTCATAGTAACCTCGTATGGTAGGCTATGTGGTAACTCGTGTGGTTTCATGCGACATGAAAATTTGCCATGGCAACACTTGACTTTCCCCTTCACAGGCTATGTGCTATTTAATACCATTCGGTGACTTGGTATGTGTCCATTAGGGTTGTTCATAATTTGGAAAAGCTCAAAATTTATGCGTGTCCATGTCTCATTCTATAGATTATAGATAAAAAACGTCAATGAACCTGCAATAAGCTCACATGAAAGTCGTTAACATTTGTCTAAATGCGTTTGAAAGTAGCTGCCGTAGAGTGGGCGTATCAGCGACCATAGAACGGCAAGCAGACTAGTGCTCACGAAATCATGGCGCTTGATTGGCTAATCTGCTATGCTTTCAAACGCATCTAGACAAATGTTAACGACTTTCATGTGAGCCTATTGGAAGTTCATTGACGTTTTTTATTGATAATCTACAGAATGAGACATGGATACGAATCTTTTTTGAGATTTTCCAAATTTTGGACAACCCTAATGTCCATTATACTGTTGCACTAGTGATTTGATTGTGTTGTACCGCTCAACAGTGGGTCTAGTTAATAAGTAGTCCGATTTTTTTAACCTAAAAATGGAACATTTTGACCTAAAAAATCAAAATTTTGCCTTTTTTCTTCCAAAAACTCAATTTTGACCTTACGTATGCGAATTCGGCGCTTTCTCACATAATCTAAAATTGTACTACTTATCTTCATTTCTGGTTGGAACTGTCTGTCCTAGCGAAGTACTTTGGCCTGAAAAAACGTTTTTGACTTGAAAACTAACGAATTTTTACATGAAAAAAACGATTATTTTAACGAAATCTGGCCCTGGGAATAATTCCATTAGTTAAATCACTTATTATGGTAGAAATAATTAAAAGAATTTGTAGTATTTGTCGTATTTCAACGAAAGATAGTTTCCTACATTCTCGGGTAGAAAGTGTCTGTCCTTGCTAAGTAGCTTGCCAAGAATGAAGAAGGAACGTTTAACAGCAGCAGTTGTTGGCTGGCGTGTAAACTGCTGGTGCCACACCGTGTTGCTTCGTTTTGACAATGTTGTCTATATCACAATTTTTCATCATGCGCTTCTTGACACAAGAACCATGCAATGCCCGAGCAGTCTTGCTTCATTTAGGATATTGCGGTACGTTGACCATAACAACATGTCAACCTATTTGTTTCATTTGACCGTTTATGATTCACAATGAGCAGAAAATGGGCCGTCTACAACAGTAGGCAGCCTACAAAGTGGGCTACAAGCTGTAAAATATCATATGATAAGTTCACAGACTGAGCAAAATCTACGATACAAGCGAAGTCCAGAGGTCAAAAAAATTTTGACCTTGTGAACAATTTTGACAAATTTTGACCTAACGCTACAATTTTTACTCATTTTGACATGTCAAAAAATCGCGCTACTAATAGTAAATCTGCCGAATTTGCACAGATAACATAGTGATCGAAACATGCCCTGGCCATGTACCTGAAATGCTTGCAATTACAAATTTTTGACAGAAGTCGCGCCGTTCAGCATACTCTCGGAAAAAGTAATACCTCGTCTACTGAAGCAGGTGCGATGAGTTAACCGTTTGTCTGGGATGATCCCCGGGTGTTGAGAGTGCGTTCCTTCCTTTCAGAGAGACGTTTTCGTGCAGCTGATTCATGACGATACGTCACACCAGGTGGATTTGTACATCTACAAGGCGAGCAAACCGGTGGACTTCTTTGTCCTGATATTGGAAGTATGTATCTCTTTGAAAAATGAATATTTCCGCAGCATGCATTCCAATAGTTCTACCGTCTAAGTTTTTGGCCTAAAGCCATGTGCGGTGTTTTATTTGAAAATAAGGATTTAGAGAGACGATGTGTGCGGTTATTTTTGGTGTCGCGCTCGCAAGATCTAAAGCGTCGATGGTATCTGATGCACGGAATTTGTTTGGTTTTATCAGATATCTTGTTTGCACACGGATTATCGAGGCAGATATCTGATGTTGATCCGATTTGAAGCATTACTCACATAGATTGTCTTAGTCATTCTCTCTTGAATTTCCAGATGGTAACATGCCATAATGGAAACATTCTCTCATAATCTACCTGGAATGTGTTCCAAGTCGAGACTTGAGGTGTCTTGGAGGAGACTTGTCAAGGATACTTGAAGTAGTTAAGTTATTTTCTTTAATTTCCGTCACGGCTGGTTTGTAGTAATCAAAAATGGTTGTTCAAAAAGTGATATTTGAACAGCCCTGGAGCAGCACGCTGCATCTATCACGATTTCTACATACTGCCAATTGTTACCGTTTCTAAAATTGAACGGCTCTCACAGGGCACGGCGAAAGTGATCGTCGGCAAGGAAGAGATGGAATTCGAGACCGGGGCGTTCTCCTATTTCGGCGTGCCCGCCTTGCAAGGGACTCTGTCGGTGGCCCACACTCAACTGAATGAAGGTACGGCGTGGCATTGATATGTTTTGTCGAGATGTGCTCTAATTTACGTGGCAAAAGTAAATGAGCAATGCCACAATGCTGAGTTCGGCAACCAAAAAATGTTCAACTTTTTCAAGTAAGATTAGATTTAGAATTATAGCTACGCAGTTTTTCCAAACTAGATTAGAATTATAGCTACACTTTTTTTTGCAAACCTGACTAGAATTAGAATTATAGCTACTGCTTTTTATCCAAATTAGACTAGAATCAGAATTATAGCTACGCCTACATGCTATACGGTGTTTACAAATCAGATTACAATTAGAATTACTGAAATCGCGCAAACTTGAAAATTGAATTGCGCTTAGTTCATATCAAGTCAAAGTTCATTCCCAAAAGAAAATGGAAAATGTCTGTACAGCAAGCTTGGCTCGTTCTCCTGTGACATTTTCAGGAAAACCAGAAATTAGGCTTTAGAATTAGAGAGTAGAATCGTTTCACAAATTAGGTTAGAATCAGATTACCTAATTACTCGCACTGAGACAGTTCTTTTCTTGTCCAAGACTGTCACGATGTCGACGCAATTCAGTGGTGACAATTATTTTGCCATTTCAGGACACGGTCGGTCTAGGTCAGGTACCACCGACAGTGACCCGGGGACGATATCGCCCACCCACGACGCGGTCGGTCATTTCAAACCCGACTACTCGCTCCTCGCCGTGACTTCGGTGAAATATTTGAAGGTGAGCGACGCCGTTGGCAGAGAAGCTCAAAATAATCATTGTTGGCGCACGACGTGCGCGTCTCATGCGAGACATGGCAAAACTACAGTGGAAGTGGAAAATGTAGATTTGAAAAGTACTCTGGTAGTTTCAAAAAGAGCATTTGGTAAAGGGGTCGCCGTATGCTCTTAATAACTGATCTGAGATCGCTATTTTCAGCACGACCCAAAATGACAAATGAATCTACAATTGAATAGTGTATTCATATTGAAACACGCCCAAATACTTTCGGTTGACACTCGTCAGGGGTAATTGTCAGCAACTAGTAGAGAATCGGGAGAACATTTTATATCAACAACCGTATCACCAAAACATGACGTTACCAGCAATGTTCCCTCTAATTTTTGACGAGTCCGCGCACACTCACCAACTCGCTGCGCAGACGTTTGGACGACAGTGCGTAACGACTATAAAAAAAGCGTATCGTTTCGGATTTTTTGTGCTCAACTTAGATTTTCTGTGCGCAGAGAGACCGTGTAGGCACTGCGCAATTGCGCACGTGCGCAGCTTAGAGGGAACATTGGTCACCAGCATGAAATTTTCAATTTTCGGAGCGAAGAGAGGGCTTAAGCTTGATGCGTGCATTGATTGGTGATATGCAATGTTCTTTCCAATTCCCTTTGAGACTGACGATTACCCCTGACATGTGTCAGCCGAAAGTATTCGGGCTCATTAAAACGTGAATATACTATACAATTGCATATGGAAATTCGGTCCCTCCGAGAAGCTCATCGAATATACAAATCTATAAAATTCTCAAAGAAAATCTATTCAGTTCCTGTGGTACAGAGGCTATTGCGCCCGGTTGTTACGACAATGTCGCTGATGAGGAGTGTTGCAAACATATCTCAAATGTACCTTCTACTCAACCAAAGCCAAAGTGTAAAAAGTATTTGGTTTTTCCTGAATATCTGAGAAGGCGAGAAGTAGAAGTGTCCTCGGTAACGCAGCAGGCAAAACCTATTTTAGTACTATGAACATTGAAAAAGTATAGTATATTTGAAACCTTCCACTTTACTACCTACTAAACTACCTTCTACTGCACAAAATCCAATGTGAAGAGCATCTTGGAGGTACAGAACTTCAATATACAATTGGATAGTATATTCATATTGATATGAATCCGAATATATTCGGCTGACACTCGCCTGGGGTAATCATCAGTAACTAGTAGAGACTTGGGAAGAACATTGCAGTGTTGGGATCAAGTCACTACTTTCGAGTCACGAGTCATTTCGAGTCATCGCAGATTTTGACTCGAGTCAAGTCAAGTCGATCGATTTTCGAAGGTGACTCGAGTCAAGTCAAATCACTCGATTTTTGGAGGTGACTCGAGTCAAGTCGAGTCAAGTCACGAGTCAAGTCACAATTCAAGTCAAATTGAATTTGCGAAGTATGAGTGATGATTCAAAGTCATAACATTTTGCCAGCTGCGTGAAAGACGGACCAATTGGCCATTTATCTTTAAAGGGGCACTGCACTCTAAAAATGATGTGGTCTCAAATTGAAGGGCAAAACGGAAGAAAAATTTTGTCCGCGGCCGTTTTCTTCAGAACACCACCGTAATGGAGCTGTAATGTATTGAAATTTCCACAGATGCATCACGCTCCAGCAGTCACGCAGAGATCGAACTTTGTATAGCTGTCAGCCGATGTTATGAAGGAAATAGAATACACTAGGCCCGATTTTGAGAAAAATCTCCTGGCTGGACATCTTCCGTTGAACGCGGTATCCAAACCACCTTGGCGTGTACAACATATTTCCTTCATAACATCGGCTGACAACTATATAAAGTTCGATATCTGCGCGACTGCTGGAGCGCGATGCATCTGTGGAAATTTCAATACATTACAGCTCCATTACGGTGGCGTTCTGAAGAAAACGGCTGCGGACAAAAATTTTCTTTTGCGTTGCCCTTCAATTTGAGACCACATCATTTTTAGAGTGCAGTGCCCCTTTAATCAAATAGCAAATATAGAGTTAAACGTACATGCAAGAATGCGTTGTTAATAAAATTCGTTAGTAACTGTATAGTTACATGCTACAGTCTGTTATTATCAGCCAAAATGAGGATCGAATACGAAGCCTCGGGAAGTTTGAACAAATTGATATGGTACAATACACAACCCATCTGCACATCCGTGAGAATATCAACGCATTAACTATATGTTCATTCGATTTAAATCATACAAAAAGGTTGGCAAAAGTGATTACTGCGCAATGTAAGCACTGAGTTGTCTGAGAAACAGATATACGTTGCTAATAATCTACTACTACTACGGCAGCGTAAACCGTGATTATTACGTTTGCGGACAATTTATTCGTGGTGTAACAATGGAGGACCCGTGGTGAATGACTGGTTGCTCTCACAAGTCTCACCGGCGTTTCTCGAATAATCAGAACATACACGATTACACATCATACAGTGATTTAGTCGACACGATTTACTTATTGATGACTTGAAATCGACTCGTAAATTTTGCTCCGAGTCACGAGTCAATCCACATTTCTGAAGCGCCAAGTCAAGTCAAGTCATTATTGCAAAGTGACTCTAGTCAAGTCAAGTCATACGAAAAGTTGACTCGAGTCAAGTCGTGACTCGAGTCATCCCAACACTGGAACATTGTCTATCAACAATCGTATCACAAAATATGACGTCACCTGCATGAAATTTCGATAATTTTTCGCAAAAGCAGGCTTATCCAACGAATGTTTGCCAATAGGAGAGGCCGTCCACACTTTCATTTGTGTGCCTTGCAGTCGACTTTTATCAAGTCCATGCCTGCAGAAGGACTGCACCATCTAAAAATAGTACATTGAGCTTACGCGCTCTCATCGCCCTGATTATTCGAAATTTCACAACCGATGCCGTCATACATGGTGATACGATTGTTGATGTACAATGTTCTTTGCAATTCTCTAGTAATTGCTGACGATTACCCCTGACGAGTGTCAGCCGGAAATATGTGGGGCTATTTCAATAGCAGTATACTATTCAAAGTCCAATTTGTAAAACATCTGGTGATTGAAGCGGGAGGTAGCCCATCACCTATCTACTTTCAGATCACAAAGGCACAGTACGCGAACGCTCTCCGGGCCACCAA
>ATSW01056548.1:0-14749 GCA_000444245.1 Botryllus schlosseri | reverse complement strand
GACAGCCTGTGTGCCTTGGCAGTCTCAGAGCAATTGTCGATATAGAATATTTAATCATAACTTCTCGAAATTGCAATCAAAATACACAAAGTCCAACATATAGCACTACTGTAAGAATTACTGGTATTTGAGAACCACACCGGGAAGAAGTATTGTACCTATTCTGTCCAGAAAATTTGTGGCAATTATTGATAAGAAAATTGTGTATACAACTGCTGAATTCGTGTGGTAAAGGTGACAAGAACCACTGTTGAATGATTTGGAGCTTACACATCTCCGGAGAATTGATTCATTGACAGCAACTGGACTGAAACAATAACTGCATTTAACATCGTTAGGTTAGGACATCAACTGCCATACAGGGATCTATATAACTCGATGTCACAATACAACACAAAAACTAAATGCACTAGAAATTCTTTGAATGAATTTTGAAGACTATGATATACCCCACAACCTATATAGTTTTATTACGGACCCAGTTTTATATTTCAATAATTTTGTCAAATGCTAAATCAGGGTGGCCAAAGCACAATACTTTACTACATATTACCCTACCAGTATTAGTTCTTCAGACACTAAACATACTATTCACCATTTCAGAAAGTTGACTTGCCTCAACCATTGCTTCTACGAGTGTCTGCTCAGACCAACAATACCTTGAGGTTATATCAAGATGTGATTGCATAACAGTAACAGGTACTATAGCAATGGTATTGCATCATTCAACATGCCTCAGACCTTTACAAATATTGCAGCACTACGAAAATACACAAATCGACCTTTATCCATTGAGCAAGGCAACACCGGGCAAAGTACAAACTCCAATGAAAGTCCCAATTGACCATAAAGAAAATGATATGTTGACATCGCAAATCAAAAAAATAAAAATGAACAAAATGCATCATCTCATCATCATCATGCATACCGCTTATTAAGGAAACTACAATTAACCACAGGTGGTGCTAGACAAGTAGCCTACCAATAATAGACAATGGCCCCCAATCAGACCAAACTTACTGCAGAAGTCGTAAAGGATGGACATTTAGGCTAAATAAAATATCTTGAATAAACTAGAAATTTTCAAGCTCCAATTGAAATAACAGATCCAATATCTTCTATTGCCAATTAGCAACTCCAAAAATGTGCTAGAGCTAGCTCTTTGAGGATATAATTTTTCATACTTGAACCGTAAACCAGCATTGACGCGATAAAGATGTGGCAAAGATTTGAGTTTCAAAATATGTCATACAATGTAGAATAATAGTTCAAAAACCAGTGGCATCTAGTCAAGTAGGCTTACCCAGAATCAGTAACCCACCATTCTTTCGGAATTGAAAATACTAATTGAACAATCAAGGCTGATCCCATTACAGAATCCATGACAATTATTCATAAAACCAAAGCCATGCATCTGCACAAGAAGGATAAGTCATTTCCTAATTCAAATTGGTTAAGTCAGGCAAGTAACACGGTGGCTAATACGATTGGCTGAATAAGACATATTTGAGACGTCATCCTAGTAAATGAAAATAAGCTATACTCTCTTCGACATGGTGGTCAAATATTTGCTTTGGCGTGATAAGGAAGGCTTTAGCCGTACGTGATGTGATAATTCTGGATTTACGATGAGCTATCAATGTGATTACATGAAATGACGAAGGTTCAAGGATGTCTTGAATATGATATATGAACGATATTACACAATATTTAAGGTAGTATTTAAGGTACACATATATTGCAGTAATTGTGGTTGCACGACATTTGAGGACGAGACACAATGAAAAATTACACTTTAGCATGCAAACACTGAGCATGTCACTTTATATCACCAAAACTAACTCTAACCATGGAATTAACTGGGATTTCAACTCTAATACAAGCCTTACCCTTACTTTACCGCAAATGCTCCTTGTATCACAGCCAATAGTCTTGCGTTCACTGTTCATATGTTCACGAACCAATTTTGATACGCGTTACTAGTAAGTAGTAACTATTAGTTAATAAAATGATTACAAGAAAAAATTCTTCCTTCAAAGTCATTTTCAATAGGCTAAGTACTGACAGGTAGAAATCCTACTGATCAAATATCTATATTATAATACAACAATGTGGAACCATTACGACACGAGGCATATTACAATACTGGATTACACAAGAAATATCGCAAACAATGCGGCCAAATATATGAGCCTATAACCCATTTCAATATGAAAATTTGACTTATCAAATATTCAAGTGTTTAATGTAGGATAAAGCAATTTTCAATGAAAGGTAATGTTTGCAGAAAGGTCTGCATCCTTAGAATAGGGTTATCTCCAGTAAAACGCTGATCTCACTATTGTAAAATGATGAAAATCTATACTTTGTTGCCAATCGTTGGCAATAATGCCATAATAAGGGAGGGATACCGCAAGTCAGGATATAGCCTACCAGTGTTGTGACCTGGGACAAGTCACTACTTTCGAGTGGCTATGTCATTCAGTCCTAAACCAGGCTTCTAAGAAGACACAAGCCGCGGGTGATTTATTTAATGCACTGACAATGATGCTCATATCATTATAGTTCGGTCTAGGAGTGGCGTAATGGCTGAAATACTGCATAATTGCCTATATGTGTATAAAGGAGAAATAAGGTTCGAGTGTTTCAAGTAATTTCATATTCCTCGCGTGCGTCAAGTCCGGATTGAGTCAACTAAAATAACTTCATTTTGGCGCCCGGTTTGTCTCCTTAAGTGTCCTGTTGAGATAGTTGAGTCAGATTTGTCGAAAAGCGTGATTTGGCTCAAGTCATTAAACACTGGACTGAATATGTCCAATTTTTAATCAAGTATCTTTAGACCACAATCTATTTTATAGTTGGTTACACGAGATAGAAAGTGTCAGTGTAGTGAAAGCTTCTGAACGATTTCAACTTTCTAGCTCGTGTAACCAACTATAAAATACATTACGGTCTAAATATATACTAGATTACAAATTGGACATATTCAGTCCAATTATCACAATATATGCAGCACATCATTCTCCGAGATCTCCACTCTCAGACATCGGAACCAGCCCAATACGCTACAGCCTACAATACGAGTTTGTAGCAGAATTGGATAACTGGGAAATTTTTTCTAATATCAAAAGTAGGCTATATATATAACAATAAGAAATACAGATAAAGTTTTTTAAAAATGAGACTAGAATTAATTAATTAACAAAAGCTTAGAAATTGAAATAAATTCCGGATTAGAAAGAAATACATCAAAAATCAAGTTCAGTTCATATCAAGTTCAAGACACAATTAGACAATCATTCTTAAGCATGAGAATGGAAAATGTCAGTCAGCAAACTTGGCTGTTCTGTCGCATTTTCTGGAAAGACAAAAACTATAGTAGAATTAAAATCAGTGCATAGAAACATTTCACAAACTACTATAGATTGGAATACCCGTGTTTCGCGCTAATTAGAACGCTAGGGTCCTATATATCAGAACGCTATAGAGTCCTCCGAGTCTGATGGTTATAGTAACTAACGGCGCGGGAGCATATCATCGCCGGTTACCAAAGCTTTCACGGTATTATCTGTCGACAACAAACTAACAATAGACAATATACCTACTTAACTTGAGACGCTGGTATCTGGTCCGGGCTAGTTATGTCATCATGACACTTTACTATATCGCTTTCTTCAAAGCTGAGCGAGAAAATAAATCAATCACTCATCCGTCACATTTACACTACATAATAAAGCTTTTCTCTTGTGATAGAAAATATTCTATATGAATCTCGGCGTATTAGTAATATTTAATATGTATATCCAGAGGTTGTCAAACTAGTCATCTTTGGTACTCAAGTAGAAGTTGAAGTAACGTCCTCAATTTCTACTTGAGTAGCGAAGTAGCAGAGTAAGCAGTAAGCAGTAAGCAGAAAAGAAAGATTTGTAGGCCTATAATTTTGTCTAGAAAACCGAAATCTGTTGTAGAAGTAGAATTACTCTAATACATAACCAATGGAGGAAGTAGTGCAAGTAGGAAAATCTACTTCGAGTCGAAGTAGGAGTACTTCGTTACTGACCATGACCATGACCACCATTGACCACCTTTGTGTATATCATATATCCGGTTCATACTCTCTGTGCGATATCAGTCGATTTTTTGGTGGAAGTTGTTCTTGGCGGGGAAATTCAAATTGTCAAAATTATGCATCAGTTCCATTGCGGCCACTGTCCCTCAAATTTCAACAACAACTTCACCTCGGTATCAGAAGCGTGAAGGTAGCCTACAACATCGAATATTTACATTCGATACTACAACACACGCGCGCGTTCTCGTCGTCCAACTATACACTATGATCAGGACTGATTACATTCACCTGCGCAACAGTATGCCTACGGTTATCCGACAGTCGCCGAGCATGTCCACTGTCCACATTGAAGTCGGAATACGAGCAATTTCTACTGAATAAATACTAGTCAAGCAGTGCGCAATGCGCATGCATCTTATCTACACATGTTCTAGTCTAAGGCGGGTGTCTGATTAGAATGCTACTCTAATTCGCTTCAAACCCTCCTATCTTTTCGTTATGTCGCAATACATATATGAATTGATCTGAAGAAAATTCTATAAATGACTCTTGTTAGTGAACCTCAATGATTGGTCAACCTTGACTACTCACGAACTCTATTATTCGGGACCGGCGCTATTTATAACTTAGCTTAGCTTTACTGTTGGCGTGTCGTAAATTACTTGGTTCCGATAGTATTACGTGTGTTAACGCTATCGCTATGTATTATCACGTGAGTCGATTACATTTGACTTGAAAATGCGATTCTCATTGCCTCAAATATTTAGATATCTCTGGAGCACGAAATTCTACTGCACCCGCGCTATTTCGGTCCTAACTTACTGCAAACTGTGAAACAGAAGCTTTTCGCCGAAGTCGAAGGCACATGCACTGGAAAGTATGGTCTGACATCCAATTTGCACGTGAATAATTATTAGATCTGTACAACGGCAGCATTGGCAGCACACTTTGAGTGCACACCCGATTTCTCCTGAAGTCCTATTCCATACTGGAGATCCCTGATCTATTAGACCCTTTCCGTATATTTATTGGACTCCACATCTTAAATTGATGTTGTGATTTCATGGTTGTGTAATTGGCTTTTCCACTTAATTTAACTAATCGAGTTTCCTTTTCACTGAAGGGACTGTATAGGTGATCCCTGTTATCACCCAACCATGAAATGTGTATATCTCGTAACCGAGAGACATCCTGTTCTAGAGTAATTTGCCTCTAGTATAAAACTACTGATTCTCTCGTATCAGTCTGAGACTCATTTGCTAAACCTACTTGTAACAACGTCTGAAATATATTCGTATGTCTTGCGTATATCTGCGTCTTAAGAAGATCTCACCAGGATACTGGATTCCAGGTTGAGTAGTCAGCCAGCTAAACCTATAATACCTTGGTTAGCTATACTTCTACTCCCAGGAACTATATACCTTGTATTGCTGCAATATTCATTTTTATAAATATTTACTGAAATCAAAATTGACCTCACTGCACTCTACACAATCCACATAACAGTTCTAATTTTAGTTAGGAGGTGCAGTAAATATTGATATTTGAAACTGAAGTATAATTTTGTTGTTGCCTTTCTCTACCGATTTTCCTGTAGCCTATATCAGTACACTACAAAAAAATTTGACCAATTTGGTCTCAAATTTGAGACAGAGGATGATTCAGTCTCGTCTCATTTTCAGCAATTTCAGTCTTAACGATCAAGTGAGACTGAGTCAGCGTTTTGAGACCATGTATAATTGTCATGATCATTCGGTCCGAGAAATCATACCAATAAGACAGAGGCTACTGTGCTTATTGACAAAGTTTTTTATTAGTCCGTTTTTTTGGTCTCGTTTTTAAGACAAATTTTGCTAATCAAGAAACAACATGCTTTGTGGTCTTTAAAAATGAGACTGGAAAGTTGACATGGGCGAAGAGCATAAGACATAACTATCTTTTTGATACAGTTTTTAATGTGTTAGTATTTATAGTCTTGTTTCTAAGAAGCATTTCGCTAATCGATAATCAACTTATCAACGATGGAACTGGTGAATTTTGAACTATTCAAGTCATTTGGATAACATTGCTGAGCTTTCAAACACTAAAAATTACATAAGCATGAGACAATATATGCATTTATGGTTAGCCTATTGATTTTACTGCTGTCCATGAAATTTTTGAAGCAATCATGGTTTATTGCGGAAGCAAAATATAGCCTACATGTCATACCACTGTCATAGTCTTTGCTCTGGTACCGATATACCAATAATGAGGTAATTTACTATACCTCGAAGTTACAGTGAAATACCTGTCTGGGTGGTCTGCGTCTCGAGCCATATGACTTGCCCAAATTGACTCAATTTGATTTGAGTCATTTCCCGTATTTAGGAAAAGGACTCATGTCGAGTCATCACAACCCTGACTAAAGCTAAACCTCTCTTGCAGGCATGGCTTTGTAATAGCAGTGACAACAATCGATAGTATCGGAGATGGTATGATCCAGCCCGGCAGAGGTTTTGTGTTGTATCCCATTAAATACAAAGCCATCGTTTTCCGTCCGTTCAAAGGCGAAGTTGTAGACGCGGTTGTCACGCAAGTGAACAAAGTAGGACTTTTCACTGAGATCGGACCCATGTCCTGTTTCATATCTAGACATGTGAGTACACAACTGTGCATGCTCAGACTTGTACTAAGTAACAATCTATATAGCTGTTTTTTTAGCCACTCTAGTTGTAGTTGCTAAAAAATAAACGCAAAACAAAACACATGTTTGCGTGAATCGTGATATCAGTGGTCTGTTGTGTGATGTTCTTGCCGTCATTGCTAGCTCAAAGTTATCACTACTAACAGTTTTACTTGCTGATTTTAGAAACTTGTGAGTATAGTTCTAGCTGTAGTTGCGTATTTTGTATATCCGGTGGTTTGTACAAGTCTGTTTAATGGGCAGCCTGATTTCTGACTAATAAAATACTCCCGCTCTCAGTCTATTCCGTCGGACATGAAATTCGACCCGGAATCGCATCCTCCGTGTTACAAGACAGAAGATGAGGACACAGTTATTCAGCAGGACGACGAAATTCGGCTCAAAATCGTCGGCACGAGAGTCGATGCAAATGATATTGTACGTACGGTATTCAAAGATAAAGGTGGTTGGTTACAAAGCTCGGGTCTCACTGTTAATGTATTTCTGTTAGTAGATCGCCCCTATTTGTAGTGTCCCACCAAAAATGAAATCTTGAAGACCCGCTTTAACGTAGTTTAGGTTGTGGTTGACCTTTTTTTCATGGTCCTGCGGTCAATGCCGTTGAAATCCAGATTTTGCTCCATTTATGGCGTTTTTGAGGTGTGCCTGTACAATTGCCTGGCTGTCAAAGGTACAAAGGTGGACACTGGACACATTGGGCGTTCCAAGTGGACATTTTTGATTTCTTGAAAAAGAAGGACGTATACGTGGTAAACCCAACTTACGCGACCCACTCGCAGTAATGTTAACATGTCTCGGAAATTGCTACTTGAGTAGGGGCTCATGTGAATGCGGACTACTTTAGGCCACCTTTCCTCGAAAGTAACATTAAACTGACGAAGCGCATTAATGTTTTCAGTTTGCAATCGGATCACTCATGGATGACTACTTGGGACTTGTCAGCTAGCATAGTATGTGGAAGCCTGCGGTGCTGTTGAAGAATTTACTTCAGTCACGGGCTCATCGTGATGCATGAACGAAATAGACAACATCCACACACAAAGATTCTGCCACGGCAGAAATCGACACAAGCTTACTTCGAATTGTTTATTAGAAACTACAATTCACCAAACATTGAAATACAAAACATTCAAGTTTCTATAACACAACAGCCATAATTAAAAGAACATGTTGACTGGTAGATACGAAAAATCTATACTGGTTTGCTTCACACGCTGCTGATAATTATATATTTTTGGATCACAGTGATGCCCCTTCCGATACGCATGGCTGTAATGACGGAGTGTGCCGTTAGATTTGACTTTTTAATGTGTAAATTCGGTAGAAACGTTGAGCTGGTATGATTGTGCGTCTTGTATTACCAGCTTTTAAAATAAATGTGCAACCCCCGACTGTAAGCTGATTAGTTAACACTTTCTATAGCGATGAGCGATGAAAAGGGATATGTGCTTCCACTATACTGACAATGGTTATTTATGATAGGGCTCTGCAATTATACAATATTCCACTGCAGTATTCCACAATCTTGCCCGCCAGTTGAGATCAGCGTGCCATCGTCAGTCAGGAATCGTACGCAAGTCACGTGGCTGCTGTGGCCAGAGTGCTTGGAACTCGAGGCCTGAAACAGAATGCATTGATGAGAGTTGGCCAACTACAAAATCACCAGCTTTTCCAAATTAGACAACAATTAGAATTGATAGCATTCGCAAAACCTTAGAAATAGAATTCAAGTCCAATATCATCCTCATTACCACGAGAATGGCAAACGCCTGTACATAAAGCTTGGCTAGTTTCGCACTATACAGTTATGCAGCATTTTCAGGAAAGCTGGAGATTATAGAGTATAGAAACATTTCAGAAATTAGAGCACAACCTAATCACCGGCATATGCTGTGATTAGTCTAACTAAATTAGGAACAGTGATGTGACAGATTTTAGAAATTGTATGTTCAAACACATTCAGACAGAGTTCGTCAACTCTCGAAATCACAATTTAACAGTAGAATAGAGGCTAGCAAACAGCAAACTCGTACGTATTTCAAAAGAAACCGAATATTCAAATTAATGGTTTCTGACATCAATGCATAAGACGTCTAGTCTAATATTGAAATGCAGCGTTAAAGAGAGTTTCCGATATTTACTTTGTAGTTGCAAACCTTTGTTATAAATGAAATTTGGGATTTGATTATTGAAAGTTGAAAGGTCGGCTGCATTTATCTTGATGTTTTACCGGTTCGCAAAGGTGGGGAATTACTGTACAAGACAATAAGAATTATCTTGTCATTCAAGCCTGGCCTTGATATCTTCCACCAGACTGTTGTATTACGACGACCTTACCTTTGGTTTGTTGCACGGATACTTGAACAGGTGTACTTTACCGAAGTCATCTCCAGAGGCTAGGTACGCAGAGTCGTGCGATCTGCACACGGAATTCACATCCGTTCCATCCGCTCCCTCTGGCCACACACCTGGATATTGACACAGATGGTAACAACAGTCGGTGTTGCTATTCAATTGCAAATACGAATAACGATTCCCAATTTGTTTCAAAACTGGTTCAAGCAGAAAATAAAAGAGCATGCAGTGTCAAAAAGTAGATTCCGTCGAACGGTTGGCTACCGTGATACAGGGCTATTTTAAGCGGTTCTCATGCCAATTTCACCCCGTGAAATTGATACAATCTAACCACAACACCTTTTTCTACTGAAGTATCTACAAATTAAGGGGCGGCCAACATAGTGCCTGTGATCCAGATCCGGCCCCAGACACAATTTAAAGCGGCCTGCAGACACTTTATACATTTGCGAGCAAATATTTTCGACCATAAACAATTGAACATGAACAAGACACATCTGCGTTCCAATCAAACTGGTGTTCACAAGGAGTCTTTCTATGCCCGCCGTTCAGCCGGAGTACAAACAACTTGTTGACAACATTGACCGACCACAAATGTCTCATTGACTTCAACAGCTATTGAAGTACATTACGTTAAAAAAATATTTGATTACTGTTTTTGGTCTCTATGCTATAAACTTGAAATTTACATTAAATACGATTTATTCCTTGTGTAGGTGGATAAATTCGTGGTCACTGTAGCGATTCAGGAATGTGGCCCGCCAACTACTTCATTTTCCCATATCTGGCCTGCCGACTGGAGAAGTTGCACGACCCTGTACTAAGTAGACTAATAGGGCAAAAAAGAGACCCACTCTTGGCATAATGAATCGTCTTTCGGTTAAGCCGCTGACTGCTCGTGTGTGACTATCTCGGATTCTTACCGAATGTATTGAAATTCAGAGCGCAAGTGCTAGTCGCCCATTCCACATCTCGCATCGATGAAGTCGACGTAACTTGTTTGCAAGTTCGTGCGTCCCCTGAAATGTACGATGGTCACCACCAATTTACAGCTTTTCCAAATATGATTAGACTTAGAATAATAACTAAACAGTTCATTTCCTGAATGATATTGTGCATTAAAATGATAACCTGGAAATTGAATGAATTCTTGAATCAGAATGAGATACACAAAAATCAAGTTCACTTCATATCAAATCAATCTGGGCTTATTTCTCACTATACAGGTCTCCTGTAGCATTTTCGGCAAAACCAAAATTAGATTAGAATTAGATTACCGCCAATTTGTTTTATTTAGCCGAATTACGGGAATTATCCGGTCGCTGAACCTTACCACGGGCCTGTGTACTTTCACTGAAAGTTACTTACAATAGAGAATCTCATAATCGCCAGAGTTTGATTGTAGGTAGTTGCCGTCTACAGACCAATCCACGTGAGTTATGAAGCTGCTGTGGCCCACGCATTTGCCTTGTTTCTGGTACTTCCTGCCGTTCTCACTCACCGCGTACACGTAGATGTTGTTATCGTGCGATCCGATAGCCAGGAAGGAGCCATCTGGGAAAACCCACCGAGATTTAACAAACGGCAATAATAAAGGCCGCGTTTGCGCAAAATGATATGAGTATTCAAATCTGAATCAAGTGTTAATTCTAATGATCCGATTAGAGTAGTTTGGAGCAGTGAAATTACATGCTCCTTGCCACTAAGAGCTAATTTATCGAAGGAAATTATAGTTTTAATACTATTTTCAACTGGGATCAGCACACAGCGTTGTCACAAAGCTAAACCAAATATGGATGGTCAACAAAATACCAAATTATCTTTAATGAGAAATGGAACTGGCGTTATATTCTTTCTGGTCACATAAAAGGTACCTATTCCACATCACACTCGAGTCACTCAGGTACTCGGATTTTCCCCAGCCGATATTTTAAAATTTCCTACCTCAATTCCAAAATACAATAAGTTGGATGCGTGTCCAACTGTCCATTGAAAGGAATCATTGGTCGTACATTGGCGCACAAAACCTTCATACCTTGAGAGTACGTGACAACGTCGTGCTGTTCACAGCCATCGGTATGCACTGTCACCAATTCTCCCGTGTCCGAGTCCAGAACCAACCATCTTCCCGTCGCCATGGCAACTGCGACAACAGGCCCGTCGTCCAGAGGGTAAAATTCGGCAGACTGAATCGGGTCTTCCAGACTCTATCAAAACATTCGGTATTCGGTCAGTTATTCATCGGTACCGTAAAGTGGGGATTACTTTGGACAATTTTTCATTTTATACTTTAGAAATGCTAGAGTGCAGGGGAAGTAAGTTTTGTGTTTTTCTGGGGTTAAGGGGCAAAGATTGAAACTAACTGATTAAAAAACTTCATTGTCATTAAGAAGTATCACATTGTTTTGTAATCAACTGTATCCAAAGTTACCCCAAGATGTGGGGTAACTTCGGACAGTTTAATTATCTGCATGTCTTAACACTCTATTGTTAATAAAACCTCTTAAATGAGGCTGAAGTTGTGACTAAAAATGAAACAAAACAGTAGGGCTATGTCGACTGGCATGTTACACGACTTTAACCTTTTACCAAGTCAAAAAATAGGTCGTTTATAGACACCGATGCTTCCCCAATAGAAACAACAGCTTACCGCGATTACCCCGATATATTCAGTTGATGTACAAAAAATAGTTGTACGCGAAATAAACTGGAAAGGCTGCATCTGGGCAGTAGCCAAATGAAATACTTCTACGTTTTCAGACAACTCTGGCAGTCTGCGCCTAACTGCACCACTTACTCAAGTTCTTATGATTAAGGAGCACTTCTACTGAACAATTTTCATATTTTTCGTAAAAGGCCTAGAATACATACTTTTTTTACTTGTTAAGCGCTACTACTTGTAGTGAGTAATAATTTACGAGGTTACTTCAATCAATAAATGAGCGCCAGCAAAGACTACTCTGACCACCTGACTTTACGCTACAAGAAATATATTATATCAATAACCAACCGAGCAGCCACAGATTACAGTTCTCTGACTACCTACTACTATGCTGTGATGTCACAAAAATTTCCGATATTGTTTACCTCTCATGGTCGATACTGATATTTCTCTCAAAGTGTGATATCAACTCGATATTATCGGTGAAACGTGATAATCAGTCAGGCTCTAGTAACCGTGTAGTGCTCTAGAAATGAAAACAATACCACTTGCCTTGGTCCAGATAGCCTTGTGCAAAGTCGCGTCCCACATGACCAGGGTCTTGTCGTAGGCCCCGCTCACAAATTGAGGCTTGGTCGGATGAGCGGCGAGGCCCCACAGTTCCTCCACGTGACCCTGTTTGTGACCATGGTATGCAAATTAATGATTTGCCTTTTAACTTGTTTTCTTGTACAATTTCAAGACAAAGTTCTACGAAAGTGAGATGGAAACATAAAAGACTTTGTGAATCATGTCAAAATAGTAGACCTACATTGAGCTCACCCCATCTGTTCCCTCGATTATTCTAAATTTTATGCCGGAGACGTCATATTTGGTGATACAATTGTTGTTATACATAATTCTTTACAATTACAATGACCCCTGACGAGTGACATCCGAAAACATTCATATTATTCGATTAGATCGAAACATGTCGCTTCTGAAGCTTTTAAGCCCAAAACCAGTTTCCCAGTGTGAGCAGTCATCTAGGGCAAAACTAGCCGACGGTATTCGATTTTTGAAACCATCGATAAAGACCACTTCTTGAAATTCAATTTCTTGACACAGTTCACCTGTAGCATTTTGGCGATTGCCAGAAATGAGATTGGAATGAAAACGTGAGCATAGAATCATTCTACATTCCACGTATTGCATTGGAAATTGATGGCCGGCATTTTGTTCAGATTACACAGCAATAGGTCCAGCTCAACAAGGAGCTGCCTAGACCCTACGACCTACGTACATTGACAATGGTTTCGAATCCAGACTGCATGCTTCCGCACAAGATGGAGTTCTTTTTTGTGCCAATCAATAAAGTGTCACCGTTACCAGAAGCCACGGTACGAATCCCTCCGCTGTTGAGATCGAGAACCTGCACAGATCGACAGATTTCGTCAGTTTCACTCCACAAATGATTAGGGCTGGCAGAGTAGAGTGCCCGGATGATCGAGTATAAGGCTTTGAGTCAGCATTCGGGTATCCCTCATTATGTATGTAATAACTAGGGAGCGATTTTTTGACATGTCAGAAAAAGTAAATATTCTGTCAAAATTGTAGCGGTAATTTTTTGACCAGAGTCAAAATTTGTTTGCGACCTGCATTCTGTTTGTATCGGAGATGTTTGCACTGTAGGTAAACTTTATCATTTGACAATATCCTAGCCGGGCATGGGCAAGCATGAGCAGTGGTTCTTATATCAAGAAGCGCATGATGAAAAATACTGATGTAGACACCATTGTCAGAATGAAGCAACACGCTGCTGTTGAGCGCTCTATCTCCATTCTTGACAAGCTACTTAGTAAGGACAGACACTTTCTACCCAAGAATGTAGTAGAGTATATTAGGTTGTGCTACAACAAATTGTAATTAGTTCTACCATAATGCGTGTTGTAACTACTGGAATTCTTGATAGGGTCAGATTTCGTTGAAATAAGGTTTTTTATGTAAAAATTATTCAGTTTTCAAGTCAAAAAAGATTTTTCAGGCCAAACTACTTCGTAAGGACAGACAGTTCCCACCAGAAATGAAGTTAAGTAGCACAATTCTAACATTATGAGCGAAAACACCTAATTTACATAAGCAAAATTTGTCAAAATTAGGTTTGTCGAGGTCGAAAAATGTCAAATTTTTGATTTTTTAGGTAAAAAAAAATCGCCCTAGTCATAACACTATGAATGATGTGGTAAGTTCAAATATGTAGCCTACCTTCAATGCAACCAAAAAGAATATAATGCCAGTTCCGACTTATTTCATTGGTCTTTGTGACAATGCTGTGTGTTGATCACGACTTCACAGATATGACATTTCCATTATCTTGCTTAGCTTTGCACAACATGTTTCGTATGTCGCAATACCACTAATCAAAGCTTACAGCCTTTCACAATAGAATGGCCAACGTAAACTATAATTCTCGTTGATAAATGAACTCTCAGTACTTGAAAAAAAGCATTTCTCTTTACTCGACCCAAATCATTAGAATTAATACTCGATTCAGATTTGAGAACTCGAATCATTGTGCCCAGCCCTACAAATGACGATGATACATACGTCACACTCGGCAGTCTTGTTGTAGTCCTCGTCCCATTTTATCAACTTGCTATCTTTCCCGCCAGTGATGATACTGCCGTCGCGCATGACGCACATTGACAGAATCGCAGACTCGTTAGCGTCCTGCGCAATGAATATCAATTAGTTGAGCAAAACTCGAATACAGATTGCACTACTGGACTAAGAAAATACTCTACGACATTCAAGAGAATAAATCAGAATAGGCTCATGTATCTCAACCACTAGTCCGTGGACAGTTGCAACTTCCCGGCCGGTCAGCAATATGTATTTCAATTGTAATCTAAAGAGCTTCTTGGAGGTACAGAACTTCAATATACAAATAAATAGTATATTCATATTGAAATGAACCCGAATATTTTCGGCTGACACT
>ATSW01056544.1:0-13055 GCA_000444245.1 Botryllus schlosseri | reverse complement strand
GAGAGAGAGAGAGAGAGAGAGAGAGAGAGAGAGAGAGAGAGAGAGAGAGAAAGAGAGAGAGGGATAGCAATAGAGAAATATAGAGATGTTTATTCAGTCAACAGTCAAAAGCAGAATGCACTGATAATAGCCAGGTAACACTAACGATTACTAAACAACGTACTTCAAAATTACATGGTGATGACAATGATTGATTGATTTCTTCATTGCTATACTGATGATATATCAATGATCAATAATGGGGAAACGCAATATAATGGAAGTCATAGTCAAGTCAGACAATCATGTGGTTGTAACAATGATATATATAATTTTTTTGAAATGATCAATTTCTTTTGCCAGTTTGGTAGGTAAATAAAATGAGAAGAGAAACGTTCACAAAACCTAGTGAATGCAAGAAAGCGACACACTAAAATAATGGAGCGACATTGATGAAAGAGCAGTTCACTTCATGGCTCCTGAGTAATGTGCCCTTTTAGGTACGCATGTGTGCAATTGATTTGAGCTGACACGGTCTCTGCTCACATAAATTATAAGTTGCGCACAAAAAATCCGAAGAGATGACCTTTTTTTAGTGGTTACGCACTGTTGTCCAAGGGACCGCGCAGTGAATAGGTGAGCGCTTGCTGCAGACTCGTCAAAATTAGAAGTAACATTGCTTCTGAGCTATATGTAAACGGGGCTAAAAGCACGCATTACTTACACGAGAGTCGTTATTACCGTTCGAAATCTATTATAGAAATGCTGCATCATTTGAGAATCTATATCTTGCCGCTCAATTCCTCCCCTGCAAATAACCCAGCGGGAGCAAACGGACCCCAGGGTCATTGGGTTTACCGATGACGTCATGATCGGCACACGATTGTACCGTACCTTGCCCTGGATGATCTGGTCATTTACCAGTGACATTACAATAAGTTTCAGCAGCGTTTCCAGCGTCGACCTCACAATCCCTCTCAATCTTACTGATATCACAACTCGTGCGGCGACTTAACGGACTATTAAAATGTATACGTAAACTCTTTCATAATGATCAAAGCAGGCGACAGATGATAAGATGAGAGCAGAAGCACATATTTGGTAACTTTATCTGATGAAGTGTGGACTTGCACATATTATGACACCACTTCGGCGAAAGATTTGGGTCGACTTTATGTGTTTGTCCCATATTGCATCTTTGAATGCACAATTTTGTGTCTAAATCGATGCTTTCGATTTAGAGTGTAGGAAGGCATTCTCGCCATCGAGAAATGAACTCATTTGGAAGTGATGTTTACGTTTACAAATTAGAATTTACGATCATAGCCATTCACATTGCTATTGTTAGGTAGCGTGCCAGCACTGCAGGTAAAATGTAGGCTCATGGCCAGACTTGGACAACTAATAATGATAATTCTAGTTGTCTAATTTCACTAAATTAGATCGAATACCAGTAATCTAATTCTAATCTAATTTGGAAAAGCTGAAAATTTTAATTTTCTAGTTGTCCAAGTTTGCTCAGGGCGCAACGTTATGTTGGATGCGACAAATTCGAGTATTAAGGGGTAAATGTAATATAATTATCTCAGTTACAAATTTCCACGCCGCTGAGGTTTATTATTCCGGTTTGTTGGAACTACAATTGAACTGCGGGTGGATGCCAGTAACACTATTGAGGTATACTATCATCACAGATGACACGATCTGCGTGGAAATGCGTTTGGCATCCATTTATAATACACTTCTACGCCTCTGTATTTGTTAGTGGCGATCAGTGATTGAACTCTTCGATGCGACGGTCAATTACATCGACAATGCGGTAGGGGCAGACTTTATTATCAAGCCAATCTTATAACATTAAGCTCAGCCTGAAGTTTAAAAGAGATCTCAGCAGGCCATGTATGTGGTAACAGCGGTAATAGCTGATAATTCAAAACCTCACACGGAAGACTAGAAAGTTCTTCTTCCGTCCTGCAATAAAATTATAAAGAAATGCTTGGGAAGAATTGAAAACGATTCCCATGTCTAATGATACCATTCGCAGCCGTATTTGTGAGATATCCACAGAGATAAAAGAAAACTCGAGCAGAGAAAAACCTACTTGAGTGCTCCGCAAAGGTAGAAGTACTTCGTCAGTGACCACCCCTGTAAGACTATGGTTGCTGTTATACGCATTCCGGTAGTTTGCCTGTGCCGTAAGCCAAATGAGTTCAGAACCACTGTGCTAGTGTGCCGCGAACTATTTTTCATTTTAAAAGTGTGCCGCGAGGTCAAAAAGGTTGAGAACCACTGGTATAAGGTCTTAGTACCGCGCTGTAAGCAATGAATATCCAATAATGTTCTTATTTTACACTACAAATAATAAAGTTCAGCCGGCACTACCGTCGTTCCATCATTCTTCGTGGCTGAGTATTTATCATATGCATGAATTCCCCACAAAATCAAAGGTGGGGACCGTAAGTAAGCGGGCCCTAAATCATTTAGTGAATTGACATTAGTGATAGCGTTTTTGTTTTAATTATGCAACTTTTTAAAATAATTTTCGCGCTATGCGCGATTTAGCGGTGTCAAATATATTGAATATTGGGTATACCCTTCCCCAAGAAAAAGTTCGCATGATTTAGAGAAAAAGGCATTTCCGCGTCGCCAATAACCGCGCCACGACGCACGAAGACATATCAAGTTTTAGGCATGATGTCGTATCCTGATAATCTCTTAGTGGTCTGAATTGACAATTTGTTATGTCTAGTTTTTCTGGAATCCTTGGCATGTCAAATAAAAACCTGATCATATATATATTTGCCTGTTTTGTCTTCATTTCTAATGTAATGTGAATGCGTTGCATAGAATCACTTAAATGTATAGTGTATACTCATGACGCTGGACACTTGGGCACCTTCTTCTCTTCATTCTTTCGGGTGAACCATTTTCTTTCACGCTGTATTCGCCCAGCTAACCGTTCGCACTTCAGTGCAGGGTCATCGCGAGTGACGTCGTGTTGCGAGAGTGCCAAATCATACATGTCCAGGGCATGTCTTTCTTCGTTGTCAAACAATTCTTCGAGTTTATGCGCTTCAGTATACTCCGGCGCCATCTAAAATGGGAATCTCATTCGTTACTGCTTTACTCCAACTAAGTTCTAATTTTACTATTCGAGTAATTTATAGTGAATACGCACTTGAGATATTTTCTTATGGAAATCTGAAACCAGCTCCATTTGCTTTTGTAGCAAACTCTTCCTTTTAGAGTCCTGTATGTAGAATGGCAGATTAGGAAATGAGATAATTCATCCATCGGGATCATAGTTTCGCGTAGTATTAAATTAAACACGACCTGGCAACCGGGGTTATCTTCAAAGCCATTCATATTTTCGTTTACAATAAAACTAGCTCTCTCCTCGGTATCAACTAATTCACGTGGTTCATTCTCTGATTTCAAATTTGGACTCGAGTCACGTATAGGCATTTTCATGTTGTCATCAAGTCAAATTTGAGTCAAGGAAGTTACCTTACCTAGGGTCGATTTGAGTGCAGCACGTCATTGTACAAAAGGTCAAGACTAGAACCGACTCCAAATCACATATGGGCCATTTTTTTCGATCTTAGCCTGGCGATATTCAAACTATCACATTCAGCATAGGGCATAATTATTAAGGTGGAGTGACAAAAGATTATTTGTTTAAATCGAAAAAGGGGGATCTTAAATCCCGAAAGATGACCTAAAACTTCAATAGAAATTGACTCTAGAGGGTGCAACCATTTTCCAGCCGGCAACCCCCAATTTCTGCGCGCGAGGGACCACAGGTCGTAGATTCATGATTTATAGCTCGAAAGCTGTTAAAACATCATGTATCTATTATCTGTCCTTAAGAGAAAGTTTGCTCTGTTGTGGACGGAAAACGAGTTGTAGCCAGAACCAGTGAAGCTACTATTTTTTTCAAATTTTGGCGTTATACACTACAATTTGCGACATACAGTGCAGTTACTTACTCAATTTAATGTTCAATTTTTAACAGATTATGACCAGTGTTGAGACCTCGGGATCAAATTCGAAATCCCGGGATTTTTACTCCTTAATTCCAGGATTAGCAAAGTAGTAAAATATACAAAACATGCAAGCTACACAAAAACATCTATTCCTTGTAATGTTGCCCAAAAACACGAGCGCATCGATAGTGCCATCGTCTCTAGACCAGGGGTTTAACCTTTTTGCTATTCACGGCCGCATTTCGATTACATCAAGGATATCTAGAACAGCGGTTCTCAACCGGGGGTCCGCGAGACCTATAAATTTTTAGAATGGTTGATAACCTAATTTTTATTTTATTTTTTTACTTTTAGAAAGCATGAGGCAGTTTCGCACCACAACTGCTAAAACCTCATGACTCATATCATCATAATAATCGTCTGACATGAACTATCGTAGTGTCGAAATTCATTTTCATTGCCAAATTTCAAATAACCTGCTGATAGAAACATTTTGCTGTTGAGAGACGCTTTGTTGGGGTTTGTGGAAAAAATAAAAATATGGAGATAGTAACGTCAATCAGGGTGACTTCGTAATGTCTGCGAAACCTTCTCGATTTGAAGTTGTCAGTCTCATCAAATTAGTGAACAGTGGCTTGAAATAAAAATTTCCGGAGCATTTCCCTAATTTGTCCCGTTGCCGGAATTGAAACCTCGCCACCAAGTCCATTATATCCTGTAATATAGGCTACATAACCACAATTTGAACAGCTTCTTGTAGGTACAGAACTTCAATATACTATTGAATAGTATATTCATATTGAAATGAACCCGAATATTTTCGGTTGACATTCGTCATAAATTGGACAATGATATACCAGCTCTTAAAGCTTGGCTATCAGATTTGGTGCATTCTTATTGGGGATGCCCTATCGACAAGGCTGGTTTTTTGATGAACAAGGAGTGTTTCGTTGCTATCAAAGCATTACGCTCCAGCCCTGTCATTCATATCACCAGTTATATTGGTATGCAGCCTTATCTTGTTAATGCCTAATTGTTCGTGGTCGAAAATGTTACCTCGTAAATATATATATGTAAACCCCAATAGAACCAGTCGTTTCATGACAGTCTTTCTCAGGTTGGAAAACTTGGATCCATTCTTTGGCTCATAAAATTTGTCTATACTTTTAGATTAGGATTTCACTTTGACGTTAGAAACTCTCTGCGGGTCGATCAAAATGCCGTCGCGGGCCGAATCCGACGCGCGGCCCGTATGTTGCCCGTCGCTGCGCTAGATGCTGGGCGTGATATGTTCATAAAATATATGTTTCCTCATTTTGGCGCCATAAATGTTGCGATCACACCAAAAGTATCTTAGGAAGCGTTATGCGTTAATATTGCATTAGCCTCCATCTATCTTTGCGGAAATGGTTTCCGGCACTCCTCGTTCATATCAAAACGAAGACGCGAATTTTCAAGATACGACCACGTACTTCAAGAAATACAGCAGCAAGATTAATAAAATAATAAAAGGCTACCAATTTCTACATAAATAGCATCCTGTTATTTTCAAGAATAATTATTATTTTGCTGTTTATCACAAGCCTACAGTTCATATTTGCACAAAACAGATGAAGGTTGCACCATAATAGAGCTAAAATTGAACTAAAACTTGAGGGGGTCCGCGAGAGTTCGTGACGCTCAAAAGGGGTCCGTGAAGCCAAAAAGGTTGAGAACCACTGATCTAGAACTTCTAATTGTATTTCTAGAGTACTGGATATCCCGGTATTACATATACGGCCGCATTTCATTGAAAAGTCGTAATGAACCACCTATTGGCATCAAGGCGACTTCACATCGCGAAAGCCCTTCTGGTGTTCGGTGCTAGCACTGTTTTCTTGTAAATAACCATGCACGTGAAAGTTTCTAGTTGTTGTTGTAGCAGCAGAACGTCAACGAACCCTTACCATTCGAACCGAAATCGAATTTACCAATGCTGTAAAAAAATTGTATGGTTCATCTAGTCGCGATGAGCGCGAAATTTTTTCAACTTCGTGCATGCATTTCATCGATAATATTGGTTGCTGCATATACGACTAATGGATATTTATCCTTCTCAGTCCAGGTGATCAGATTTAGCGATTATGGGTGCTGCGTTCGCAAATGTTGGTGCGTAAAAAATTATGATCCTTATTTAATCAGTTGTTGCATGTTGCTATTTCTTGACGTGCCATCACGATTGTCGGCACAGTAAATATATATATTGGAAACACCAAAACCTATCAGAAAAACGTAATTCGTGCCAATATAATAAACATATACATATACGTATGTGTGTGTGTGTGTGTGTGTGTGTGTCGAATTCCTGCCAATCGAAAGAATGGTATTACAGTGCATGTTCATCGCCTTGGTACTGAGATACTGAAAAGAGGACACATTTTACAAATCATAAAATTTGTAATATCGGATGATAAAACGGGTAATTTGAGAAATACCGTTGTGTTGACTAAAGAAAAGACGTGAGTCATGTTAAAAATCGACCTCCGAAAGACCCGCTCGAGATTTGACATTTCAGATTTATGGCGCTTTCTAGTTGTGCATGTGCAGTCGGGTGGCTCTCAAAGTTATAATACAGGAATAATTGCCAAAAAGAAGGACATTTCAGCGTAATCGGCGGAAATTTCCGATTTCATGAAAAGCGAGGACGTGTGGTAGTGGTAACCCGAACTGACAGCAGTGCTCCCAAACCCTCTCGTCTTCAAGGACCCGTCAGCTCTGATAACCGGACCGTGACCAGCCACTGTTTAATGAGTTAGGATTGTTTTTGATTACTTTTGTTTTTGAGTGGGCATTCAGAGTAGGTAAGCTGGATAAAGCATCAATGACCGAGTTTGATTATCTGCATCTCGGTGGTTCCATCTGGGGCTAATGAGAGGGCCCGGCCACAATGAATACCACTACCGGGCATAAAATTGGGAACTGACTCCAGAGGATCCCATTCCTATTTATTTCCACCCAGATCTCGATCGTTCGAGAATCACAGGAATATCTCGATTTTTCTACCGGAAATGACGTTTTCTTTCGACATCGTGTTCGTCCGGTCATTTTTCCGTCCTCGTGTTAATTATTAGATCAATTAGATGATAATGTCCACTTCAGTTCGCCATTGCCAAAGGATTCCAACATTGTAGTTAAGGCACAGTATTTGAGACCCTCACGGTACTGAAACGAGAACGACTCTGGCATTGGCAGGACGCGGTGGAGCTTATTCGAATAGTGACCAATCAAGTCGCAATTAGTCAATGTCAATAGGGAATCTCATTGCAACGCAGTTTTCCGTTTGAGATGAATATTTTGTTGAGTTGTATAACTGCATAGTTTATGCACATGGGTAGATCAAGTGTCAATCTGAAAAATTTATTGTTCTGTCGTATATAGACTATAGAGGTTACTTCCAAAGGGACCTCAGAATCCCTGAAAATTACCCCAAAGTAGGCCGTTTGCATGTTACGAAAAATCGCAACGGGGAAATGTGTATTGCAAATGACGGTCGTACAATGCTAAACCCAAAAGGGTGGCATATTCAATTTGTCACTTGTTACCTTTTCTTGAGCGAGTCTTTTCGCCTCTGCATTGTCGTTTTTGAACTTCTTGAATATATCCTCTGTACGCTTCTTCAATTCCGTTATGCTTTCTGGGAATTGCGAAGCCAGCTTGTCCATCTTGAATTTATCAAACAACTTCGAAGATATCGTTTCATGAAGTGGTTCCAAGTCTTTGCCTTCCGAGTACTGATTCACAGTATCGTTCTGGTGCTGTGTAATAAATGTATGTGACTTAGCCATACACCTCTACATACATAGCGTTGATAACCTGTGTAAGGTTGAACAATACACGTCGTTTTTGATTCTTGTATTATAGTACCAGTGCTTATTCATTCCACTCACTTCGGATATACTAGATCCTTTATTTTTCATCAAGCAAACTTACATTTTTGAACGTTGATTCGTATTCATCTGTCATAATCTGTACTAGGCGTGATACCTTCAATTTCGCTGTTGCCTGTAAAATATGACGCATATGAGGACCACGTAGACCAGTGGTTCTCAAACATTTTTAGACACGTCCCCTTCAGATTCTTTCACGCCGAGAACCACCGAATTAGACATAATTATATGTGTGATGATATTTTAGAACAGAGATCAATCTACCAATTAGTATGCTCCTACTCTTATGGCTGTGTTCGTCGTTATTGCATCCTGGTGTCCCCGTTGTAAAGAAATCAACAGGGATTGAAGATATTTTGACCGGGTTTTCTCTCCGCCAAAACGAGTTAATTCCAGGTAGTATTCCACAGAAGCTGCATGTAGCTGATTCTGAATCTCTTGCAACACCGCATCGTCATAAAAGGTGTCATCCGTGAAAAGCTTTAAGTATAAACAAAAATGCAGTTATTCGGTGCTGCGTGTGCCTTGACTTGCGAGCATGCAGTTGGTTGTAAGTAAGGTAAGCCTTTGCAATTTTTGCAACTTTTTTTAAACAACTTCCGGCAGCTTTCTAAATACTTAGAAGTTATGTAGTATGGTTTTTAAGCTGTTTGGAGAAATCTTATATTGCAACTTTAAGCAACTTTTCTTCATTTTTTTCATGCAACTTTTGGCAACTGTTTCGAAATCTCAGCCAACATTTTGCAACACTTTTCGATTTTTCATGCAACTAACTTTGTACTGGAAATATTTTGTACTAAATGTAAATAGATCGCTTGATTATTTCACTGTCATTTAAATTTGAGGTCCTTTCTGATTTGGCGTACATTCCGACTAGGCCACCAAAAATTATATTCTCATTGGGTCAATTTTTTTAGGCCGTGGCTTTTGTTGAAGTCGCCATCATTGAGTTTTTCTACAGTGCCTCGGATGCGTAGCGATTCAGTATCTCGTACCCTAATAATTTCAAAAAACTTTTTCCCATAAATGCCACTCTTTAGTATACCTTTTGTGAAAATTAATGGCAACTTTTTCTTGCAACTTTTGTGAAAAATATGTGCAACTTTCCACGGATTTGAGTGCAACAAAAATTTGCCCTAGTCATACGCAGATAATCTGCTTCAAGCCTCTATTGTCTCTCATACAACATAAATGCAAGTTTTCGACGTGTATCTAATCTTCTGATGAAAATGCGGTACATGCATAATTATTGCCACATTCCTTAGCAATTCAATATATATATTTCGGTCGAATTTCACGTAGACAATTGAATGGATTTGTTGTATGGATATCATTATATTGACTTAGGGTATGCTGTGGGCCTTTGTGGTATTTCACTTATTTTTCATTACAGAAACTCATAACATTAATCCATATTGACCAATAGTGCGTATCTCTTTGATAGGGCATCGAGATAACAGAATGCATTCCTGTGCGCTAAGCCATCTCATAGCGCAATCGCAGGGAGCGATTTTTTATTTTGAAGGGGAAGCAAACACTCATCGGAAATATTGTGGGGGGGGGCTGAAAAAAAGATGTAGAAGTTCTCATAGCGAGTTTTCATTGTAGATTTACATACAAAATTTATCTGATCTACAAAATGTTCGTCGCGTTCCGTGCGAAATATGTCGCTTCGGCTATTATAATTCATCGTAATCGTTCTTTCGAAGTCGAGTAAGAGTGCTGAAACATTACGGACGTCCCATTACTCAAATATTTAGTTTCCGACCGGGGAAGATCTGGCACGTGGATCGGTCGTATCACATCATCCAGAACATGCAGTACAAGCTATGTATGAAAGTGGAAATGGCATATGTTTGCAGTCGTGATCAAGTAGCATTGTCACTAAGTATATTGATGTAATGTAACTAGAGTCTAAAACTACAAATTATCATTAATGTGGTGTATGACTGGCATTATGTTCTCTTGTGTTCACATAAAAGATATTCGAACGTTCCCCACCATCCACATTTTCATGACGTCACGATATGTGATACGGGATTCGACTCGACGTTTGGGCGATTGCAATATATATTTTGAGTCTGCGGACAATACTGACGGTTGGTCAAGAAATACAACCCTAGGATGCTTCAACAAATATTCAATCTATAAATGTTGACTGAAAACGGATAAATAGTCTACTCGACAGAAATATGGGTAACTACCAATATCATCGACGAAATTGATTCTTGAAGTTAGAACATTTTCGCTCAACTAGACTGCAAGACTACAAGACTGCAACTTTTCATAACAATACTACTCGTGATTTCGTTGCGCATGGTAAGCCTACGGTGTGTTCAACTTCGACAATTACTATAGTCACGAGAAAGGTATTTAACAAGCAACCAGTGATGGCACAGGACACCACAATGAGTGTACCGGTTGTGAATTCCCCCAGTCGTCAATTTACCATGAATATTTGGCTTCCTGATTACTCATTACGACCGTCCACCGGAATTCGGCCGTATGCTATATTTATTAGGGGTGTTCAAAAATGACTTTTTTTCTCAAATTCTACTGGCTACTTGATACAATTGTTAGGTTACCTTATTGAAGCCCGCACACCAACTTTGGTTCAACTGCAATACGAGATGTAACTACTGGAATTCTCCATACGGCCAGATGTCGTGAAAATAAAGTGCTTCCATGTAAAAGTTTGTCAGTTTTTGAGTCGAAAAATTTTTTTCAGGCCAAACTACTTCGTAAGGCCAGACAGTTACAACCAGAAATGAAGATAAGTAGTACAATTCTAACATTATGAGGGAAACCTCTAATTTGCCTACGTTGGGTCAAAATTTGGTCAGAATTTAGTTTTTTTAAAGTAAGAAAATGTCAATATTTTGATTTTTTAGGTCGAAACTTTCTATTTTTAGGTCAATAAAAATCGCCCTATTTATCAGTTACAATGATTTTTGAGAATTAAATAGCTCACGCGGACTTATTTTTGAAGTACGCAATGGTCAAGCTCACACGTGACAGTAATTATACTCTTATGGTAATTTTTATATTATCAGCAATGTTCCGTTTGTAATTCTTTGTCGGAAAATTTAGTAGTTTCATCTGATAATTACAGGTCAGCCGACGAGCACTTTTTTGTTCGAAGATGATGGGATTCAGCCATCGCATTTTTCATTATAATTACAACCAAGCTATACTTGTTACGAGAAATCAATCCACCACACAAAAAATGAAAAGCGGATGTCGTGTAATACTAATGCTAATGGAAATATATTTTCCATTGCTATTGCACCTAACGTTGGTTAGGATTTGAAATCAGAGAGTTGAAACTCATCAGATGTGTCATGTAAAGAGCGTTTAAAAACCTGCTCGTTTCGTAAATCAATGAGAGTGATCAATCTATAGCTTCCATATGGATTAAATACCACCCAAAGTTGTTAGCAGCAAATTATCGTAAGTAACGTTGCAGAGAAAACTGAATTCAAGATAATGCTCGTATGATTTTCAAAAGGATTTCCAGTTTATTAGTTGATTCATTAAAAGCCAATCAAAGACTTTCTTCGACCCCCTATTTCCGACTAACTCAACATTTCGTGTAATGATCGTAGTTTAAATATTTATAGTTCAATTCCTGAAACCCAAAAAGTTTCGCGGCACTGCTGAGAATCGGTGACTACACTACACAGTGGACCAAAGTATACCATACGTCAGAAAAGCTTTTTTGAAATTGCTCGACACTCTTCTGCTTCGCTTCCAGATTTTGTGCTTTCGCGATAGACTGAAACAATATGTCGTTGTTAATCTGTAATTCAACGGCATAGCACAATAGAAATTGTATATTGAAATACGAAATAATAACAGGCTGCTTCACTCCAGAAGTCAATTAAACGCGACCAACTATTACATATAACTGTCAGAATGTTTACGGTGTTTGAAACCATGTCCGAGCATCACCTGAGCTCTACTTTATACCAGGCGACAAAACATGCACAATGTTAAAGCTCGAATTATTATTCCTCGAGGATGATATTGAAATGTGGCGATGGAAAATGAACATAATATAATGCGCGTTCACCGTGCAGTCACGTTTGTGCAGGCACATAACTAGCCATAATGCTCTGTTACCTCCATCATGCTATCTACAGTTGGAAGATTTCCGCTGCTCAGGTTTTCCATGCTGCCTTCCAGAAGTGTCATAATTGCATTCGTGTGAATCGGTTGACCGTTGATACATTTTACCACCAGATTTTTTGGATTTAGTATTTGATGAGCGAATTCCTTCGTGATCTCAAGAAAGTTTTTTTCAACGTCTGTAAATTGACGACAAATATTTATTTACATATTCGGTGCATATGTCAATATATGGAGTTCAAGAGTCAATTACAAGGAAGGTTATCGGACCACGCGACATTGTTGTGATTTCAAGAATTAATGACATCATCCAAGGTCATTATGTAACGATGGATCTCAGACGTCCTACCACCGGTATTACACAGACACCGATGCGGCCGACGAATATTTATTTTTTAGTACCGACTGCATCACTTGCAAAATAACCATATCGGAACTGGAGGAAACTGAATTGGAATTTCGACTAGGCTATGGAGCTATACATATACAGTCAAAATGACTTAACTGTCAAGCCAACAAAACCCTAGTTTCGTTCTTTGGACAAGTTTATTACTGAATCTCACTACATGACTTCGCACACTAATTGAATGTGAGACGACGAATAGATCAAGCTTTGCCGTTGCCAGAAACATGCAGACGATAATATAAAAGGCTTATTCCTTATCGATGTCGAGTAGGGCTGTTCAAAAATAACTTTTTTTACTGGATTCCAGGTATTCAGTCATTAAATTGTCAGGTTACCCTAAAAAACGCTGCACACCAAATTTGGTTCAATTCTAATAAGTATAAGGCTATGCAGATCCAAGTAAACATTTTAATTTATACGGGAAAATTTAAAAAAAATTCAAGTTTTTCTGTCAACGTCATGAAATTGTTGAGCTGTCTTCAGAGACCATGCAAAACAAATTTGACTCAGTTCCCACTAGTAGAAGCGGAGTTATTTGAGTTTTTCGTTGATAATCCAGGGATTATCCATCAATCAAGGATAATCCGAGATTTATCAACGAAAAATTCAAATGACTCCGCTTCTACTAGT
>ATSW01056501.1:0-15164 GCA_000444245.1 Botryllus schlosseri | reverse complement strand
AAAAGATATGGTCGGTAATTGAATCGTCAAACCCAAAAAATAACTGCTGACAAACAATTTGAAACCCACCACTGCGCGAATGAGTGCAGACTCTTTCAAGCGAAATGTCGGTAATCTAAATCTGGTTCTTTGCTCTAATTCTAATTCTTGTGAAATGCTTCAACACTTTAGTTTTAATTGTAATTAAATTTTTGGTTTCCTGAAAATGCTGCAGGAGAACGAATAGGACTAACCGAGTCAAGTTTTGTGTACAGGCTTTTGCCATTTTCATGCTTATTCCGATTTGATATGAAATAAACTTGATTTGATGAACTGCATTGAAATTCCAAGAAAGTAATTATAATTATAATCCAATTTGGAAGAAATTCTAATTCAGAAAAGCTGAAAATTTGCTAGTTATCAAGTCTCAGTGAGAGTGTTTGTGTATGGACATTGGACAACCTAATAAAAATAACCGAATAAGATGCACTTACCTTTCTCAACAAAAGTCCGTGACTGATATTCTCACTCAGCATGAAGCCGGTGACCAGATGATGCACAGGGCCCGCTTCGCCGCAATGCGGTCGCAGATTGAACACCGAAAACCCTCGTTCTCTAAACAGGTTCGGTAAATATGAATTCAACATGCCCTTGATACACATTCCGCCGTGACGTACTTTCTCAGTTGATTCAGCGCACAGATGTTCGCGTACATGTAGTACACGTAGTAGGAGTAGGGAGGATTTTCCGACGCCGTCCAATTTTCGGGATACGGCGATTCTTTGGTGAACACGTGGTGTTCTCCTTTCGACTCGTCGTCCACCGAATCAAACCCGGTCACCTGATCACAAAAATAATCGTATCTTAGCAACATTTCGTAATTTCCTACATTCATAAACCAGTAATACGTACGTGTTGCAGAAACAGGTGAAGTTCCGGATGCGAGGACGGATCGATTGTGGCTTCGAACAGAGGTCGGAAGAGATTGTCCAGGATTTCTCCGAAGTTGTTTAGTGTTTTCTTGCTTCGATACACATCACTGCAATCAAGTTAATAATGACATTTCTCTTGGACGTACAGAGCTTCACTATGCAAGCATATAATATGTTCTTATTGCAATAAACCCGAATATTTTCGGCCGTCACTTGTCAGGTCAGGTATAATCTTCAGCAATTAGCAGAATATTAAAGAACACTGTATGTGAACAATCATACCAGTGAACTATTACAGGCGATATACAGCAAAGTATGTTTAAATGAACAAAACGCATGGTTTCAAGTCAGTGGTTTTCAACACGGGGTTAGCGAATGCCGGGCGGGTGGTTGATACGCCTTTTTTCGGGGGTCTCAGAGGTTCTCACCTTTTTCCCAAAATGGCCGCGAGCAGGTCTGGGCAAAGCTGCTGAATCAGCTTACCGTACCATATTTCTGAGGCTACGCCCGTAAAAAGCTTGAGAACCAATTGTCTAAATTCTTGTGTACAAAACAAGGAACATAATCGCTACTGATATAATCAGAGGTTGGAAAAGTATTCTGCATTGTTACTCTAGTAGCAGTAAAAGTCTATTTAATTACAACAGAAGTGGAATAGATATCTATTTAATTACAACAGAAGTGGAATAGATATAACTCAATTACAACAGAAGTAGAGTAGACAATACTCAATTACAACAGAAGTAGAGTAGACAATACTCAATTACAACAGAAGTCGAGTAGACAATACTCAATTACACAGAAGTAGAGTAGACAATACTCAATTACACAGATGTAGAGTACACAATACTCAATTACACAGAAGTAGAGTAAACAATACTAAATTACAACCGAAGTAGAGCAGCCAATACTCAATTGCAATAGAAGAAGAGTAGACAATACTTACAACAGCCTCGGCACTTGAATCAGCCATCGTACGTTATCGCTGTACACATCGTGACTGACGGCCCACACCGCCAATTTGTCCCACTCATCGCTGCTACGGCCGTACACAGACAACCGAAGCTCGGCCTGTTGGTATTTACTCTCCTCCAGATCGGTCAAAACTTCCTGCGGAAGTGCATAGTTTCAGTAAAGAGTGCGAAAGTCGAGATAACGTCCGTCTTACCTTGCACACGTGCGCAAAAAATTTTCCCTTACAATCGTTGTCTGTTTTGATGTAGATTTCACGCAAGATGCTCTGTCCGATGGGGTTGTATTTCGAGTTGAACTTATCAAATCTGTGAGATTGTAATAAAAAAATTTGTTACAGCTGTGGAAGCATAGAGGAGGTCAAAGTAATCAGGTATTAGCAGAAATAATTTTTTACTGGCTTGTAAAGTACTTCAGTGAACAATTATAAAAACTATAGTTGGTCGAGGGTTTACATAGTTCTGGGTGGATACTTGTGAAATTGCATGGAGCTTATTTGCGACTAACGCAAAATAACCACTACATTTAGGTGGAATTGTCGTAAATACATTCAGTCATCGTGATGCAGAAGCTATTTCGCCCCGTTGTGACAATTTCATTCCCAAACGTGACACAAAGATACCCCAAACCACTTTCCACTTGACAAAATTTACAGTGTAAAAAGTCGGTAGTTTTCGCTAAAAAAATCAATGAGAGGAAGTGGAAATAGCCTAAAAATATACCGATATAAGCCTAAGTAGGTCAAAATACAGAATGCTCCCACTTCATTATTGACCACTGTCATGTGGAAGTGATCACCAACATCAACGACATAGTTAGTCGTGACTCCAATGGTAGCAAAGCAATGGTAGTTAGGTCGTAACACTAAAAAATGTGAGTACTTAAATATTAGAAATTATTGGCTCAAAAATTGCCAGTGATTATGTTACTCCGAGCCAGTAATTCTTAGTCTGTGATTAATATCTTGATAAAAACTGTGCATAAATACACACCTGTGAAAGATATTCCTGTCCGCGTGCACGTCCAAGGTGTCGACACTGAGGTCATAAGCTGTCACGTTGATGGTTTTGAATACCTTCAAAGAAACGCGAACCTTAAATAACGACCAACGTTTCCATAACCCACGCATAAAAATCACCGCACAATTACATACACGGCATAACGAACAATGAAATATATCCTACCGATGTTACCATCCATTAATGTTGGTGACACCGATTGATGAATCTGTCGTTTGCAGGATTCTAAATCACAGGAAGGGTTTGGTTTCTACAATCTAAATAATAACACCTCACCATGGTATTTGCCCACCGAAACACCGTGTTTTGACGACTAATACAAAATATTACAAGCGTGGCTAATAGCCTAACACTGCTAATTTTATACAGTGCAGAGTATGTTGAAAAGAAATCGTATCTGTGCCACACGGTAATTCATTGACTACCGAACAGCTACAAGGAAAAACACATTCAAGATTCAACGCAACTGAATTTCAGTTCGTTTTCATGAAATAACAATCATTAAAAATGAAATTACCGCCATTTGACAAGTTGCAGAGGTAGTCTGTTAATGGATAACTGTCACACGCCCATACTGTAATACCTTTATTGACGTAACAGTTTTTGTTTGATTTATGTTGAAATATGTATTGAAGCCCATTTCTCTCATACCTCTTCTAAAGTGTAGGGTTTGCCGTCCTTGTAATGCACGATGTCTTCGGCATTTTTCTTCAAAGTCTTTTTGATGAAACGGAGCAGATGCTTTTGGTTCATGCACGCCGACGCGTGAATGTGTGTGTCAACCTAAAAACATGGAAAGATTAGTCAGTATGATTGAAATATCACAGGTTTTGTGCCATCGTGTTTCAACACAAGACAAAGTGCTGTCAGTTTCATCAGCTTGAATACACGGTTGTGAGATTTGTTGTTTTAAAAAGTACTTATAGGGGTTTACAATCCCTTCTTATCTCTATCTGTAATAGAAGAGATACGAGCCAAATTTCTTGAAAGTAAGAGATGTACTTGTACAATGGACATAGTCACACAGACTGCTTCTCTTGGATTACACCATGTCATTATAAGGCCTTATATTTATTCATTCCGGAGATGGGTTCTTGAATCTCCAATTGCTCTCAAAAATGGCGCATTTCAAATACACTAACCAGCGATTTGATAAATATAATCTGTACAAGTGATAACTAAAGTTAAAGCTATTTACAGAATCGAGAAGTATTCAATGCTCAAAACAGCATGGTGTAAATTAGTGCTTCCCAAGCAGTGGGTATAAATAAGAGTTTTGTACAACTGACGATGTTGTATTTCTAAATGTTCAGTTTTCTATTCAAGAGGGCTTCTGGTTGCTGGCAATTCATAAAAAAAAAATTTAAGACAGTGAAGATGTGGTAGTTGATCGAAAATAGGTGTAGACATACCTCAATTTTAGGTATTTCTGGGTATTTCGTAGTAAAATCAAACCAATCCAGCCTAGATTTGATGCCATATTATCTATAATATCTAATATGCAAGCTAAATGTTTGCATTATCAGTAATTTGCATCCTGTGTAGTGCATATACATTGTTTCTTTACTCGTTTGCTCATATCTTATTGAGGGTCGCACAATAAAACTAATATTTACATTTACAAACTGTAACCAACTCAAGTTGTAGCCCTTTACAGCATTGAGAATAGTTCAACGTTCAGAACAGCAAATAAGGTCCCCAGTATAAATATTCAATACCTTTCTACAGTTATAGAAATCCCGATGCGGCACTTCCTTCTGGGCAGCTAGTTCCTTGGTCTCGTTCAGTAGGACGTGGAGTTGAAATTTTGACGAAAGGTAAGACAGACGACGGTAACAGAATGTTTTACTAAAACGCACAAATTCATAAAACGTCAAATCCATTTTCTTTTAGACATCACTAACAACTTACAGCGGTCCATTCACAACCATTGCCATCATGTGATTCAGGTCCATGATGAATTCCAGCAAATTCACATAGCCGAGGTCAATCGGGTCCTCCCTGAAGTGTTAAAGCATTCATTGATGTGCGCAATCATTCGAGCGTAGAGGAAATCGATATCAAATCATTACGGCACAGTATATATGCCAAGAAAATGGCTCTCACACAGCATGGAACTCTGTATTCTATAAATTCGCATAATGTATTCTGGTCATCATTATTGATAAACACCAATTCATAATTCATTTTTGGAGGGCGGCATATTTGATTTGGAGTAACTAATCGGCAAACCTGGAAACGGCGGAATCGTCCGCGTAAACATGAAAGACCCCGTGCTGTATTTTAAGTTTGTATCCAAAGTCTGGCGGCATGTTTTTCAATTTTTCCTCAGAATACGGACTCTGGTATTCTTCCGGCGGCGGATGGTACGGTGCATCTTTATACAGCAAAGGATTAATATAAGTCGAACGGGCTACTAAATAGAATTGGTACACACTTTCGCTGATGCCTTCCATTTCGGTTGTGAGTTTTTCAGGTTCTTTCCCATCAGCCTGTACATAAATGAGTAATTGAACAATAAACATGCATTTGATATACTCAACTGTAATTTCCAATCATATATATAACTACCGGTATACACTAAACGACTACAACAATAGACTGATTAATTCTTATTTTCATGTGTGACGTCTTATTTGGTGATAAGGTTTGTTGATATACAATGTTCTTTCCAATTCTACAACGATTGCTAATGATTACCCCAGATAGCCGAAAATATTCAGGTTTATTTCAATGTGAATATATTATTCAGTTTTACATTGAAATTCTGTACCTCCAAAATCTAAACAACAAAGAGGAAAGTCTTGATAAAAAGTAGAACACAATCCAGCCGGTCTGGAACTACTGACATTTGACCCAGAACACTGGATTCCTAGTGTCAAGGGACCAATCGAAATGCCAGCTGTTACAGCACTAAGAGTTATCTATCTGTTATTATCAATTGTATTGTGACGTGATCACCATCACCCACAATGTCGTGTATGTCACCAATGAAGTAGTAGTTTTAGCGCATTACTGCAATGATAACAGAAATATGATAACAGAAATACGTACCATTCGGAGAAATCTGGCAGTTGTCGGAAACACAGACTGCAGAGATTGCTTCATGTATTTCTCTCTGATGAACAAAGCCTCGATAAGATTTTCCGAGGCCTCCATCAGATCTTGCATCGGAGCCTGCACGACAGTATGTTGGTTTTGACGATGTCGGCAAGAACCGAAAGCAAACAAACCATCAAATATTCATCCCCGGTTACTTTGATACGGTGAAACTCGTCTTCCAAATCTCTTTCGCACAGCCCGCCCAATTCAGAAGCGCTGTGGTCTCGCTTGCTACGAAAAAGAATTGCGTAGATATTCAGAATATAAACACACTGGACCGCTGTTCCTACTTTACATCGAATATTACAAGAGATTTGCTACTGTACTAACTATTCAAAGAATGACGTTAGAAATTTATACGGCCGGCTCGCCATATAAATGCCACCGACCTATTGAAATCAAAATCAATGTACCATGATTCGATGTATCCACGATAGACTCAAAATCTACCTTAAATAAACGAATATGAAGCAACTTGCTTGATTCGATAAACAATGAGAATGGGAATGATACAAGCAAAAATGACAGAGCTTTGCAAGGGCAAAAGCTGAAAAATCTAAGATAAAATATAAGTTTGATCAAGGTATGAATACAAACAGAAGCGTGATTTGCTTCAGTAAGTGCGTGGCAAGATTTGCCTCGCGCTAATCATTGAAATTCGTTCCGTAGCCGTATATAATCTGTTACACACTTATCCTAGTTATGATACCAAGTTAAGGAAGTCCTGCTAATTGTATAAAAATAAAATATGAAACCAGGAAAGGACTAATATATTTTGAAGAAATTACAATGGTGAAGAAATCATGTATTTCGGTGATACAATTCGTCGCATAAGACATCTGTGCAAGGCATTCTCACATGAAACAAACCTTACGAGACGAATTGCGTGCGACAAGATGATCGCGGCGTCTTTTCAATGCGACTACCCACCGTGGTCACTAATTCCACTAAAGAGAGGTTAAAAATCCACTATCAAGCGTCTCAAGGCCGTAAAACCAATCACTTTGGCTGAGAAACGTCGTGTTAGTCATACCAAACACTCTAAAATGCATGTTGAAGCACAGACACACATCTACATCCACAATGTAATTGAATGTGCATGCATTATTCGATACAAAGGAGCGTATTGTCAACCGGCCAAACCTTAAGCTGTGGTTGCTTCCAGATCTGAATAGACAGGTGCGTTTCGTGTCATAAATATGGAATATACATCCTGGAATTTCATTAGAAAACTACACTTGATCACCGGTATTGATTCTTAATGACGGAACACATACCGCAATATTAGCAATATTTAATTGTCAAATAGCAGTACCTTGACACTGACCGTGATAGCTACCATACCAGTACCTTACCAGTACCATAATTGTGTTTTAGTGCTAAATATGAAACATCAGACCAATAATTAAAAAAAAATCATATCCGAAATCTAGGATACAGTTAGGTGGTCTTGCAACCTACTTAAACACATCCCATAATGTCGATGCAAATGGACAGAAAAAAATAATTGCTAAACAGATCCACCAACGAATTGATATGTTGGTAAAAATCTATCATTACAATCAAGTGAATGATACAGCTTACAGAATTATCCGATGCATACCAAATATGTTTTGTCAGAAAAATTGCATTATTTATCATGCTCGAATGACGGAATTGATAGCATATCATTTCGCTGCAACTGATGGGCCACAGATCTATAATTATATACCGCGGCACTATTGATATCACCAATGAGCTGAGAGCAACAGCTTCACCCATCGATTCAACGCCATCGATTGCACTACATTGTAAAGTCAATTCTAATGCACATACATACATTCAAATGTCGATATTAAATCAATTCTTTCAAATTTCCTTGTTTAATACTGATACTAGGATGCTCAATTGCTCATCGCTTGAACACAGAAACATGGACCAAGCCAAGGCTATAATTTTAATTTTAGCTTTTACTGTTTTGAAAATGCTCATACACGAATAATCCACTTCAATTACAACAACACAGACGTTCGACTCAACATAAAGACAAAACTGTGACATAACGGTAGCATAGGCAGTAGGTAACGTGACAAAAACTTGCTTTAATATCTGAAGGAAAATGTAAACTTACTCTTTCAGAACCGGCATAGGCATATGGTGCAGTGATGTCAGAGAGGCTCTGGACCTGTTGTGCACAGGCTGTCCGAGTAAAGGCACCCCGTCAACAACGTCACTCGGTTTCAGCAGACTTTCCGACGGACCGTCTTTATGAAAACCTCCGTTGGGCGCGTGCCCGTTGGAAATACCGGCGCCTTTCCGGTTTTTATATTTATTAAGCTCCATAACGGCTGCGAGGCGCGGAGTTTTCCACAAAGATTTCTTGGTCCCGCTGGATTTTTATCATTGAGAATGGCAACCGGGTTGATATCGAAGATGAGGCAATGATTGCGAGCGGACACACACAATGCGTATGAGAAGAAACGAGAAAAAATCTATGATTAGTCCATGGCAAGTGCAGAGCACACAACATCTCGCTACGCTAAGTCTAAATGTTAACTATATGAGGCACTACTACAGGGTAATGAAACGCTAAAACACAGATAATTCTCAAATACAAGTTAACGTTGGTCGAGTGTCTGTTAACTCCGAAACGCACACCGGATACGGAGCCTTTGAGCACCTCCATCAAGAAAATTCACGGCGAGTCATATTAATTAGAGGCTTGGCATTAATCCTGATGGCGGTTTTCCATTATTAATTAACTGCAAAAGGGTATTCACTGGAAGCCCGCACTGCCTGTTGAGCCGTGGCAATCATTTTCCCAGTATGCATCAAAGCATCGATGCAAGAATGGCAAGTAATGATGAAGATGTATCAACGTGATGACAAGATAATGCAATAAAGCGCACCATGACCATGGTGTAAGATTCAGTACAACCTATATAATTGAATGAGGTGGAATAAAAAGACATAGCAGACCCATTTATTTTTTTAATAGATAACAAGTCTTGGAAAAATTCAGAGGTCATTCTAATTTACACGAAGTTGAGATGTACATCACACTGGTCAAAGTCAAGCCTATAGGCCAGTGTGCCTAATCTAGATACAATAATGTTAAATGCTACCCTACCGTTTATAGTAGAAATCAGCAGAAGTTGATGATAGAATATACTATCTATCAACGCGTTGCCACTGCTAGCACATGAACTAAAATCACTTTTGGTAATCTCAAATTAGCAACACAATACCAAGGAGATGCACAAGGTCCAACCTACCAAACTGATTTAGCAGCTCGCAATTGCGACTGGCCGCTTATAAAGAATGCCGACAGAGACCGAACTTCACGGCTGATTATGTCTCTTTCACGATAAATCAATTCCGATCAACATAAAAACAAGCTTTTTGAACGATGCGCCCAGTGTGCAGGCGCGTGTAATAAACTAGCAACACGGCACACAACCATGAAATCATTCCAGTGCCTGAACACTACAGCGATCAGGAACGGAGATTCGAATTAAAATCATTGCTGTAATCCGATGAGATTCCGCTTTTGCGTTAAGGTTATTACTACAGGTTACGTTCGTCCGCACGAAAGCAACGATACGAGCTGTCTTGGAATCACCGCCGGTTATCTATACGTATGAAAAACTCGGCAATTCGAATTGTCGGCCAAGACGGGAAAGCAGGGCGTACCAATCAAAGAAATCAGTATCAACATCGTGGTTATATATACAAATATAAAGTCTAAAATTTGTGTAAGGCTTCTTACGACATGCCTTAAAGTACGTCATCAGTTGATTAAAATCGAGCGCTAAAGCGGTGACGCTTTCGGTACGGAAGAAAGAAGCGGGGACTACTACAAACATCTCACGCGGCGCGAGAAGTGAAAACAAAATCCACTCATAAACAAGTCCACCGCCGATAACATGTTTATAAAAAGCGCGTATCCTTCGAGTACGCTTTGGAATTCACGGACACTCGACACGCTCTCAGAGTAATTGAGAGAATGGCTGTCACGCTGGTATCAACAGATAGATAGCCCACTCACTGCGAGATATCCTGAGACACATGGCGGTCCACCAAGTGTCGCCTTTCCTCGTTTTGCACGATGGGAATGTCGTCGGACAGCTCGCACGAAGTGCCGAGGTCGCCGCACCCCGATATGTCTTCCGAGAATAATTGCTGTAATTTGGAAGCGTAGAAGTTCCGATTATAAGTCAATTTCCTAGATTTTGCGAATTCGTTAATTCCAATGCTAATTTGTAAAAAACCAACTATAATCAAAATTCTTATCTAATTTGGAAAAGCTGTAATTTTCTAGTGGTCCAGCTGTTTTCGAAGCTCTTCGCGATCATTGATCGGGTTACTATCGACTGAAGTCGCGCAAAAACTATAGAATCAAGTCGCTTTGGCCAATGTTTTTTATGAGTGTTCGAAGCAGATCGGCGCACAACGAAAATATCGATCGTAAATGGGGCCTAGCAACATCTCATGAAATCATGGCTTCATATTCGGTATGCAAGCTATCTTGTCGTGATTCATTTGAGTACTGTAATCCAAGGTGCATTAGCGCCGAACCAACCCGCGAAGAGGTAAAGATAGGAAAGAGTCCAATGATGTACGAGGAGCGCGTACGCCGTACATAGTACATTTAACAACTGTACAGTGTACACTGACGCACGTTATCATCCAATGTTTGTACGACTTCCGGCGTTTATATTCGCATATGCTCTTTGCACAACACGGTAAATACGAGTCCCTACTAATAACGCACACAATTCCAACAGGAATCGCGCACTATCAAGATATCCGTCGCTAAATCGGCAAATGAATACATCACCCGCACAGACGTAAAGCAAGATGAAAGATGGACATGGTCGCTATTACCGATAGATTAGCGGCCGACGATATTCGTCAGAGCGACCACGAAAAAATCAAAATCAATGGCAATAGCGTCCGCACCCAGATAGCATCTTAGATTGCTAGAATTCATTAACCCTCGACAATGCCATCAGGGTAGTTTAATCTTGACATCAAAGGATCAAGCCCGCTGCCACGGAAGTTTCGTGGACGACACACCTTCATAGTCGTGTTTATGATGATTATATCAGCACAAACAAAATTAAAATATAATGATTAAATTGCGACACGTCGCGGTAGACTAACGGGCCTGCTTACGCTGAAACAAAGGCATGCAAAGTCCTTCGTTGTGTAGTCACAAAGGGATAAGGCAAGCTGTAAAAGCGCAATCCACGCGTAATAAAATTGAACAGGCAGGCGGGCTTACGATGAGTAACGATTAGAGCACATGAATGCGACAAATCGATTTCTAGCAGCGTATTGATTTTACTGATTTACTGAGCAGCACGAGTACTGAATTCGCGTGTTTCTTGCGATTGAGAATTGAGATCTCTTTATAAAGGATAATTATCGTTTCGAGAATCCGCCCGAACCTAATGGTGCGTCCAACAACTAGATATGACCACACAAATGAAAAATATTATCATTAGTAAAGAAACAATGCACCCCAAGTTACGATCAATGCGAAGTTGAGCTTGCATACTATTAATTACCTGATAGAGTCTAGGCCTGATCGGCTTGATTTTCCGCTCAAAAACATCAAGAAATACCTCAAATTGAGGTACACCTATTCGACATTAACAAGATCGTCAGCATTTCACAGGTTTTATATTTATGCTTGCGAAATTGCTATCATATCAATTAGAAAATTGCTGGCATTTCATAACAACCAGAGGCAGCCCATTATGAGATATTGAATAGAAAACTGTAATATTTAGAAATGCTTCGCGACCCACTGGTTGGAAGCACTGTATTGGACGCCGTTCAAGGTGCGGTTACCAGGCTGAATTTTCAGCGTGGAACATTTTTCAACGGAGAAGCGATTTCGTCACCCGATATCGGGAGCAGAATAGCACGGATAAAAGAATGGATTCAACGTCGACACGGGACAACCCACCTCGGCGAATTTGTCGATCTCGTCGGTCATTCCGGGGCTGTACTTCTGCGACAGAATTCTTCTCCTCGAAAACCTGAACACACCACCAACCACCATTCACGTCAAGCCGACGCACGAAAAACAAAGCAAACGTATTCTACCCCTTTGAAGGCGAAGGCACTTGCTTCAAATCGTCTTCTTGCTGCTTGTCCTGGTGGGATTCGGCGGCAGGTATTCCACCTTGCAATCACAAAAACCCGATCAACTATAATCCGACTAGCCGGTGCGCGACGTTGATAACAATGATTGCCGTGGTGAATGATTAGCTGCCACGCTACAATGTCACAAAACTATTTGCAATGTGTAAAATGTCTGTACAAGCAAATTGATAATAATAAACTTTAATAAACTCTCGGGAGGTACAGAACTTCAATGCACAATTGAATAATATATTCGTATTGAAATATACTCGAATATTATCGGCTGACAAGCGTCAGCAGCCCAGTAGAGAATTGGAAATAATATTGGACATCTACAATCATATCCCCACTTCGATAGCCCATTGGGAAAATCTAACAATTGGATTTCGAATGTGATTTATTGCCTTTATCAAATTTTAGTAGATTACTTCCGAATACATTCTAATATCACTTCCTGACGGGTATATGTTTATCGTCGCTTCGGTAAACTTTTGCTCGCTTAAGACAGGGCACACAATCTTCGTATATCAACAATGCAATACGACATGTTAGTTCAGAGAAAGGCGCTGCGTCAATCAATGTGACAGTGAGCATCGCCTGTACGTGCCGCAACGTAATCGAAGATCTGCCATTGGCCCCAGTCACAGCACGAGGCGATACAACATATTGAGCGTTTCATAATGAGAGAGAGACTACATATGTTATGATGACGTAATTGCAACAAATATAAATGTATAGACAGTCCAGGACCCCAGGAGAAGCGCAAATGCGCATTGCGCAATCAATGTAATCAATGATTTCTCCCGCTGATTCAATACAAATTACAAAAAAGAAAACGATAAAAAAATAACATGGACCGATGGTATGGGTAAGGATTCAATATCATTAGTTCGGAAAGTAATGTCGCATAGCAACAGCCATTACGACGTAAATAAACCGGTGTTTAAAACAGACATCTAAATGCCGATCTTGCTCCAAAACATTACCCGATCGAATTTAATGACTTTAATCATTTCTCGAAGCAAACACAACTATCGTGAACGGTTTGAACTGAGATCTATACGAGGCCTTCGCCAACATCCTTTGTCGTTTCACTAACTAAGGCTTAATTAAACATGAACAGCGAATGTTATTCACAATAATGAACTCGACAGCGGTTGGTTCCATAAAAGTGTCGATCTGGAATTCTGCAAGAATGATTGTTTACACCTGTTCTGATATCTAGTGTCTGCGCGTCACCCAGTTTGGTTATCAAGCATACTAAACCCCTGCTGTAGATCTAGAACTGTGATGCATGTTGCGAAATGCGCGCATGTAGCGGTAACCAGTATAACCTAGCCTCTCGCTCGGGGCTATTGCCGAAAAGCCAGTGATTTCACTGGGCATTATCGATCATTCGTATATAAACTAAACAAGCCTCGTGAAGGGGCGTTTTTTCTCTCTCGAATCCGGCGATCAGCTGACGACGTAAACATACGATGGATTGCGCGATGCATTGTGCAGCCAGATTGGTTGCGCAAGTCGCTGTTTGTTTTACAAGGCGCAGTGATGCTGTACTAATAACTTGTCCCCGTTCGCAGCTACCAGCCTTAACACGATAGTTGTGTAATCGACTATGCGGCGAGCTTCCACGACAGAAATGGGATGTGACTGCAATTATGAATAGCATGCGATTTCGGTGCATCACGTGAAGCGGTCGTGGCGTAACTAAGCATAAGCATTTGCTGACCACCACTCCACTTCTCAGGTTGGCGCAACGCCGCAACCGACTTGCGAACTTGTCTGAACTATAACGGATTGTCGGTTACGGACGTAAGTAACTGAACTTTCGCTAAGATATGTAAGAATAATTTAATTCTCTCGGCGTTAAAGGTGACATAGTTTCGAATATACATAAACCAGGTCGCTAAAGTTTCTTTATACCAATGCGAATTTCATCTCACAGATAGCGTTTTGCACGCAAATAGGAGCGTGGTAAAGCATCAAGGCGCAAATAGGAGCGTGGTAAAGCATCAAGGTCCCTATATCGGCGACTTGATGGTGACTATTTCGTCAGAGCGTAGGCCTATTCCATTGTTTTTTTTCACTGCAGGGTGTGGAATGTGGATATATTCGTACATCATCCCTTCCATGGACCACAACAAAACCACAATATAATTACGTACCTGTGCACAGCGCATTCGTATTGTACATAATATAATAGTGATAGCACAATCATTGGCGTGTTACCGTAACAGCATGCGGAAAGCAGCACTCTTGCCCTGCCAAATTAGTTTTCTGACGTCATATATGTTGGCAACATCATGATATACACATCAAGTCACTTCGTCGGTGCACTTCCGTCCTAGTTTTCATTCTAACGCATTCCACGTAAATAACTAATATTCGGAGAAAATCGTAGCAATGGTCGACGCCCAAACCACTGCCAGTGAAGCGCGGCATTATTCGCAAACTCTGACCCGCCGGCGAAAAGCGCAGGTCGAGATGCACCAACAGCAAGGCTGTTCAAAAGTAACCACCCCATGAAATTGTTAGGTAGCCTGGATTTTGTCCAATACGGCGATACTTCGACCTAATCATGAATTACCGTACGTTCATAATCAACATAGCCTGCCAGCGAACAGAACAACCGATGGTCAGAACTGAGCACTACTGAAACTATGCGACTAATGTCAACCCTAATGTATGCGTTAGCCACGCAAATACGACAAGGCAGCTAATGTTGACGCAAAAATGGCACAGCCCAGCGCGACCTCCGTTAAAACAAATACGCTGACGACTGACCTATTGATTTGTGTTGATGCTGGGCGTCTCCATTACTACATAATTTCCATAGTTTAAGAGAGAAATGCACCTGCCTGAAACATCAAGGGACCCGAGCAGTAACAAACAGAACTGTGTGTGCTCACTAGGGCGGTTCAAAAATAACATTTTTTCCTTAATCTTGCGGGCTACATGATTAAATCGTCAGGTTACCTTAAAAAACGACGCACACCAAATTTGAATTCATTCCAACCAATATTCG
>ATSW01056471.1:0-12319 GCA_000444245.1 Botryllus schlosseri | reverse complement strand
TTTTGTAGGCTATATATAACGAAGTTTTCGGTGTTAATTCGCTCTGAATACTCATTAAGGATATGTCCTACTACCACATCATCTATTGCGAAGCAATTTGTCTCCAGCGCCCCCCATATCGCCCCCTGAGCGTTTCCGCCCCCTTCAAAATCGCCAGCGCCCCGTGGGGGGCGCTGGAGGCAATGTTAAGAACCACTGTTCTAAACCAACAGTTCAGTAGAATGATATAGGCATTAATGTAAACAGTTGTACACGATACCTAGCGACGACTCTGGCCATACATAATGCCACAATGCTGAAGTAGATACTGACTTTTTCACCGTCGCCATATGTATCAACTGGGGCTCTCAAATGATATAATAATCACATAAAATCAATATCGTCCGTCGCTTTGCCAACAATTTCGACGAGGACTTGCAACGTGAGTGTTGCAACGATTATGTTGAGCAGAGTGTAAAACGGGTTTTCTATGCTTGCTACCGATATCACCCCATTAACAAGTTACACAGCAGTAGCCAACACCCGATCCCACGGATTTGGTTTTAATGATACAATAAACATATGAAATCGAGATGGTCCCCTTACGCCTGCTAGATTTTTACATCAGACAACGATACATATTTCATTGCTTGGTTGAATAAGCATCATTCGCTGACTACCTACAGGTAGCGTAATTAGCTCTTGATGCTGTGTGATTGCGGGTCAAGCTCACAGCAGAGAGTCATTAAATATTCACAAACGAAAAGCTGGATATTTCAAGCAAACTTTTTTAACAAAACAGGCCAAAATTTTGAGATTATCACTGTTCTGTTAATGCTCGTTTAGTGTTGATTTTTATGTTGCCAGCAGTGCCATGTGCATAGAGTGGCCCGCAGTTCAAATGCAGTAAATTTCAAACGAGGATGTTATAATGACGTAAAACTGGTAATATATGAAAAAGGTTCACAGTGCAGAACCTGCCAAGGTTCGTTTGTGAGCGTGAACCTCTAAATTTCTGAGGTTCACACACAGAACACGAACGTGAACCTCACGTTCACACCATCTCTAATAGCAAGGTCCGTATAGGCCTAGCTACGGAAGTTTATCCGAGATTCTCATCTCCTATGTCGTTTTGCTCATAGCGTCTTCACAATAAAAAGCTCATAGAAAGACCATACCAAGGACCAATCCAAGGAAAGGAATGAAAAGAGCGAGAAAGCCTAAAAAATAAGATAGATATCGAGCACTTTTATTAGGGTGAGGGGGATACCTGGCCGTACAAGTCATGACTCGAGTCATCCCAACACTGACATATGATCAGGGCGGAATACAAGAAAACGCATCGCTCTGTAAAGTATACCGGACCTCATGTGTGGAACAGTATCTCGTCGGCTTCCCGACAGGCGTCGGAATACAAGCAATTTCTACTGAATGAATACTGTAGTAATCCAATGTTCTCTCTAATTTTTTACGAGTATGCGCGCACTCACAAACAAACTCACTGCGCGGTCCCTTGGACAACAGAGCGTACCATTATGAGATCCGATACAGATGGCAATGTGTCGAATAAAATAAAAGGTCGTCACTTCGGCTTGAATTGCGCGGCCCAGGTTTTTCTGTGCGCGCAGACTTTGTCAGCAGTGCGCGACCGGGCAGGCGCGCAGTTTAGCGGGAGCATTGTAGTCATCCCTCAAGATTACCGGACCTCGATATGACATATATATGAAACATGCCTATATCGACACATGCATCATTCATTTTCATCACTGGTCATTTAATGTGATCCCTTCTTTCTCTCCATTCTGTGTACAATATGCAATGAGCAATTGAGCATACATCTTATTTACATCGCCTAGGCCCAGATGGGAGTCTGATTTCAAAGACTACTCCAAGTCGTTTCGACACCTTACTATGTTTTCATTGTATAGCAGTCTTGCGGTGTTTTGAACTGTTGAAAATATTAATAAAAGAATACTGATAGTGATAGCCTGCGTTTGAAGTGCTAATGTTGTAAGAAACCAATCACCAACTGATTCAGCTATTATTTTGGGTTCATATAATTGTAAATACAACTTAAAAGGGGCCAATGCCTCACCGTCACCACCCATGAATCTCACCGCACGTCATCGGTCAAATCCCCACGAACATATAGCAATTAGCAATACAACAAAATATCGCGTCTTAAATCCTATTGGCCGATATACTAAACGAAGACATTGACCTTTTACTGACGTTATCCTGACATTCAGTTGTTTTTATTCTGGCGATATCACGTGCCTGCTACTTATTCCATGAAATAGTGCCTCACCTTGAAAAACGTCTCTGTAACACATACATTATACAACACACTGTACGTGGCATTGGGAAAGTGGGGCTCTGGGGTGAATTGTTGATTGAAGAACCAATTGAGTATTCAGTGAGGGCATATAGATTCTGGATTGTCGGTGATTTAATCTGATCGGAGGTGCGTGATTCCAAATCTTTACCCAGAACTCGCTGACAGGAGAACATATTCATTTGGTGAGTAATATTATTCTTATTTTGCGACAAATTTGCGTTACAGAAACGATGGGAATGGAGTCGAAGCGTCTTTGCAAACATTGCTCCTGCAAATTAAACAATCACCAGCGGCTTGCATAAAGTCAGTAATGATTGCTACATTGAAGTGGCACGAAGAATATGCGAGCTTGAACGAGCTAATAGCGGTTCGAAGACAATCTCCCCACATTTCGGGTTGATGTTTGTTATCTATTGTCAATCAGCTACTTGATTGTTGAAACCTTTCTGGTCCATATCAAAACGATTTCAATCTAATCGGGATGAATCCCTAGGCATTACGATACATCAATAGATGATAGTTCTTCGAGTTCTGTCGTAATTGGGGTAGTCACACCCAATTAGCGCTTAGTGATTTGACTTGAGTTTTACTCCCAATGCTTTTTCTGTCGCCATGTCAACCATTTATGCGGGTTTGGTACTCACTATTTATTTTTCAATAACACCAGGAGTACTTCACAATACCGGTGTCTTGAAAGAAGTGGCGGGTAAAGACTCTGCTGGCCCAAAGGCAATTTTGACAGGTTATCTCCGGCCCCTTGTGTCTCAAGTGACTGTCTGGTCTATTCGGCCCTATTCGCAAGCGGCATTACATTTAGTTTGATGCATCCCTTTAATACGTGATCGGCTCCCGTGCGTCAATTAGTAAACTCAGTTATCTCGTTAATTCGTTTCGAATCAACTGATTCTATCATGGAGAGGGTTTATTCTAACAGAAATGTATAATTCCAATTATACTGCACCAGAAATATGCGAATCAAATTATAATCAGTAATCCGTATTGTACATCCTTAGTTTCACTCCTGTGTCGATGTACCGACTGCTGCGTTAACAGACGAAAACATGACGTATTTCTGGTGAAACTAACCTGTATTAATTGTATCCTCATTCCAACGGAGTGAAGTCCGTGACATTAGATACTACAAGATATGTGTTATTGGGTTGCTGATTTAAACAGGATCCAGTGTGTTGAAGTCTCAAGTGGTCAAGTCAAGGTAGTTAACGGCGGCTACGCCGCTTTAGGCAGCTTCGAATCACGCAGGAAACTCCGATGTGACATATCTGAATCACGAAGTCGTTATTCAAGCAAACGTGCGTTTATGACGCAAACATCGTCGACAGGAAGTGCTAAAACTTTGTAGGCCTGCACGAAAAAAGTATGTACGTCACTCTAGTTCTGCGCTAAACCATACTTGGCCTGCGCAGTGCGCAGCCTAGTAGATTAGTCGGCGGACGCAGGCTGGACTGGTAGGTGTCGTTAGCGTCACCAGATGACTCATTATCCGTTGTTTGAATGAAGCGGTAACAGTGTGTCAAGTATTTTGAATGTTAAACACAGTTCAGATATCTTGGGTTGAAATATATATATTGTGGCTTATAGTAACCTAATACCCATTTTCTCACCGTATTGGTTACATCATCACGCAAGGTCGGCTATGCAGTATATCATTCGTAGCGCAATTTCTGAAGCAAAGCCACATGCTGGCTTGCAATACATTGGCAGTTTGCACTGCGCAGGCAGATGGTGTATTGAATATTGATTTCCTCCAGAGCACAGTCGTTGTTGTTTACGCGCTTCGATGGGTTGTGTCGAGTACGCGCGGCTGGCAGCGCGCATCGCAGTCCAGGCAATGTCTGTGATTTGAGAAATGGAAGGATTTATCAATGTTTTTCGACTCCCTCGGGACGTTTGATATAGCGATGTGCGGTAATTCGTTGAAGCTGTGTCTGAAACGTGATTTCGTGGTGTAATATAACTTGGTAAGCTAGACTAGTCAGAAACAATCATGGCTGAGCACAGGAAGAGAGCGATTGATTCAGCAGTTGAACAGTCCCTTTATTGCAGCTTTCAATGCGGTAGGATACGCGTTGTGTTCAATTCTGTGTGTTACCAATGATAACGGCTCTTATGCTAATCTCCTGTGTAATTTGTTAGTAACAATACACGTACTGCAAGAGCACTGTAAAGACAGCATATTCGTGGATAAAAATTGGGATATATCTCACTGCTCATTTTGAGCTCTTTACCGCTCTTCGGATTGGAGAAGATGAAGACAATTTTACTTTTACCGATTTTCATAACACTGTGTTCCTTCGTCATATATACTTCCTCAGACGGTAAGTATTTGCCCTTTGACATGAATAAAGATTGTCAAGTGGCTGTCAAATTCTCAGTCGCTGGTCATTTTTGAATCAACAATCTGTGAGCTGATTGCACTCAAATGAAGTTACGCGCTCTCATGCTGTGATTGATATTGCTAAGCTTTGTTTTGGTGTCTCCAATTATGAACTCGGTGCTAAAATTTTCTCCAAAACAAACGCGGAACACTGCAATTAGCTGCTTTTAAAGCGTTAACTATTAATAAGTTTATCTTTATCAATCCACTAACAGATTCGCCGTCTACCGCCTATAGATGCCACATTGCTTCAAATGCGCCGATAATGAATTAAGCAATCTGTATGTATACAACTATACATAGTATCATTATGTACTTTCGGATAGGTTACTGTTTGCACTGTGCGGTCTTCTGGTTGATAAACGCATGTAGCGTGTGGAATTCGTGCTAGGCTTGTTACTTATGGCGGTATAGAAAACTGCGTTGAGGAAATAATGGAATTATGCACATTGCACAATTGCACATGCTTCGTTATCGTTTCCATTTCGACTTTACCGCTATGGCGTCATCTCTGTTTCAAGCTCCAGAACAGAAATGCGATGTATCACGGCTTTACGTGACCTGCGTTTCGTTTGTGTGGTATTCAGAATCCGTCGAGCATTGCATAAAATTGTTCTATTCAAGCAGTTTTGAATTCATATTGGCTTTCCATAAACGGCTGTCAACTAGCGGTTACCAGACGCGTTGGAAATATTTGCAAAAAATGGCATATTGTGTTACCCTGCTACGGTATTTCAATTTCTCGCGTTTGAACGTAAAATCGTGGTATAATAACATAATCGAGGTATACGGCTTGTTTAATAACATAGTAGGTTTTCATATGAATATATACTTCATAGCCAGCCGGCCGGTTGTTAAACTATTAGACGTAGAATACAATCGTTACTACGCTGTTGCAATTAGAAACCAAATCTCTCCTTTCATTACATATATATATAATTTCATCGATTCAAGACACCACATATTGCGATAAAATGAAATGGAGAAGTGGTAACAATTTGTAGTAGTATTGCAATGTGAATATGAGCCGTGCACTATGAATGAAAACTGACAAGTGACAACATAAAAAGGACAAGGGATTAAAATGAAGTGGCATGTGTGGGTAGGCAAAGTGATAAGTCAGATGGTAGTTCGTTAATCTCAATCTCTGGCCGACTAATGCCATGTGATAGAAATAGTGTCGGCTGTTTTCAATAAGACCGACATCAAGACGACGAATTATGGCCAGCAATTTTAGAAAAATTCGCCTTAACTTCACATAACTGTGACGTCTGGCGACCACAAACTGGATGTCACCAATGATTTTTTCTATCACTGGTTTCTATTTAATTCTGCATTGAATGAAGTGTTATATGTATTCGACAATTTACACACATGAACTTACAATTGCATATCAATCTATATTGACTCCGAACCCGAACCGCTTCCGGCCGGGTAACCAATAACTATAACCCAACGATTGCTTACAGTCTCATTTATGCTCGATTCGAGCCTGAAAACTAGTACAAATTCCATATTAATTAGTCGAGTTGATATTCAATCCGATTGAACATCATAATACTCCTCAAATCGAGCCCGAAACTGGCTCGAGCCTGAACGTCATTCCCAACTTTGACCTCTATAGCATACGAACTCTACACTTCGATGGGAGTCATGCCGGAAGGATATGCAGAAAGTCCAGAAATCGTTTTAACAAATAATAAAATAGAGTATAAGGTATTATAATAATGATGATGATAAAAATCAAAATACGCAGACCTCAAATTGGAATGTGAGAAAATGTGGCGATGCAAAATAAACATTGTACCGATCGTCATTGGCGCTAAAGGGGTCGTAAGAAAAAAATCACGTGACATATCCAAAAAATCCCGGGAATCGTTTGATTCGACATGATCCGACATGATCCGCTTTATTGGACACTGTGCATATTCTCCGTAAGACCTTGAACGCACCGCGCCAGAATTTCGATTCTTCATTTTCAATCATCTTTACCTCTGCAACCTTGACAATTCTTCACCTACCGCAATTCCGTAATCTGACCTCTTCATGTATTGCATAGGAATAACAATTTGAATGTATTACTGAAATTTAAAAAAATTACTTGAATATCGCCATTTTCCTTTGGGGGCAGGTTGCTCCCCGGATTAGTGTGCATTTACCAGTTTTACTGTGAATAAAGAATATGTTAGTAACAAGTAGACAGCCACAAAGATGAAGATTCTCGCCAAGTTGGCCAAATCGATCAATATCTAGCTGAAATCTACAAATCCGTTCGTCTGAATACAGATCAATGCTCGTGCTCATGATCGATTGTTCATCTCTATCGTACAGTAGCATGGTATACCGAAAGTGCTCGGATCACGGTCATCATCTCGATACGAACCAGTGTTCGATGAAATCGGAATCCCCATGCGATACGATTTCTGTCACTATCGGCTCGTAGATAAAATCCCGAAAAAAATCCATTCATTAGGAACAGAACGAAGTGCGGTCTGGGAAGTTCCCTAATTACGCCTCGGCAGGATATGGGAATTTGCTGTTGGACATTCTTCGAAGGTCCGCTGCTGTGCTGAAGCGCGATAAGATCGCTCTAAATCCGGTCATTCTCATTTCGCAGTAGGAAAATTCCACCTACATTTCACGCAAAAGCACTTTTCAATCCTTGAATATTTCGAATGCAATACAGCGCCGGTAATACTTGCCTGGACTCTTGTACTATTGGTTTTCAAACCACTGATTCAATGCGTTTGAGAACCACTGATGTAGACACTATAGTATTGAATAGCATATTCACATTGAAATGAACCCGAATATTTTCGGCTGACAATCGTCTGGAATGTTCGTCAGCTACTAGCAGAGAATTGGAAAGAACATTGTATATCAACAATCGTATGACGAAATATGACGTCACCGGCATGAAATTTCGAAAAATCTCTTCGCCCGGACGAGGTCATATTTTGTGATACGATTGTTGATATACAATGTCTTCTTTCCAATTCACTACTAGTTGCTGACGATTACCACCCTGACGAATGTGAGCCGAAAATATTCGGTTTCATTTCATTATTAATATGCTATTCAATTGTATATTGAAGCTCTGTACCTCCAACAAGCTCTTCATAGACGAGGGGTGGGCAAACGTTTGAGCTCGCGGGCTGCATTCGACATCTGAATCCATCTGCGGGCCGCCCTATATAAAATAGTGATTACGAACCAAAACTCAATATTGTTATTTAATTATATAGCGAGGACATCGAGATAATGCGCTTATTTAGAACAAACCAAACATTGCTTTGATGATATCGTACACGTGGCAGTAACAGTGGCGAGATTTCATAGACTGGTCTACCTCAATAACCAATTTGGCAAAACTATTGAGATGAAACGCGGTTGTCCCGATTTTTAGAACAGGATTGAAATTTAAATCTGTGAGCAGTGATCTGTTCTTAGATTTACTAGTTACACTTTTGGTTCAGTTCCCGGACACACAATGCTGACAGCATCATTAACCACATTAGCTGCAAACACGCTTCTACTAAGTGTAGATAAAAATAATAATAATAATAATATAAATACTTGAATTCTACGCATACAGAGAACGAATATACCTATGACACGCGCGAATCGTTTTTTTAAGTCACATCACCCAAATAATTAAAACTGGATTGGCCAATCTGAAATCACCCTCGTGATCCGAATTAGGTCAATGTCGTTTAGGATTTCTGTGATGTTCATCAGTTGAAACCTTTGAAACTGCGGGGGTCTTGATATCGGGCTGTCGCGCCAGAAACTAAACGTAAAAAATAAAATAGGTAGTATTTACCTTGGAACAGTAGTTCACAAACTTTTTAAGACACGCCCCCTCCCTTATGATGGTGAAAATACCGCGCCCCCTTCATCGTCATATCACAAAACGCGACCACGGTGCCGGCAAACCTAACGGATAGTTTGATGACATGGAAGGCTACGACTGTTGATGTGAGATATTTAAATGTGGAATTCAGATTAAATACAGAGCACTAATTTAATTTTGAATTGGATGTAAACCGCGCCGAGCGCGACAAAAATTTACAGTCGAGCTCAGCTTTGCGCCCCTCTTTAGACGCTTTCATGCCCCCAAGAGGGGGGAGCGAGCTCCCTAGTTTGAGAATCACTGCCTTAGAATTATCATGGTGAACTACACTAAGAAAAAGTTTAATCAAATCCATGCATTTTTAATTAGTTTCTTTAGACTCTCATGGGCCGCATGCGACCCGCAGTTTGCCCACCCCTGTCATGGACAGTAGTGTAATTTTGAGCAATTCCATTTCTATTTATCTAGCTGCCGTCGACGCCTTATGTGAGGACGTGCAAATTCAATCGTGCGACGCGTGTATACAAGCACATCCACAATGCGCATGGTGTTTAGAAAGTCGACAAGAAAACGACAACATCAAAAGATGCCGATCGTACGAGTGAGTAGCACATTTTCTATTTGTTATCGGCAATCGTAGGGCAATCAAGTGTGTTTCGCGTCAATGGCATTGTGAACCAAAGCCTTGGGAAATGTAAACTTATTGTAAAGTGTGACGTGACATATTTCCGTCCGTCATGTTTTTTGCGGCATGCCCATGAGTGCGTGTTGTGCATAGGTCTTTGGTATGACCCGACCGGGGATTGAACCCACGACCTACTGATCAAGAAGCCGGGTGCTCTAACAGTGCGTTATCTTGTCGGCCATTGCATTAATGTGCAAGACCCCAATTGCGAATTGATATTGGGGCTCACCAGTGCCGGGAAAATCGAGTATCAGTGATTCGATTTATATTCGAATATTTCGCTATGTGTAGAGTTACTGGAGTATCACTTATAATGATGTTATAACAGCGTGGATGATCTGAAAGCTTAAATACTCACCTTTTACCGACTTAAACGAAAATAATCCCAGCTCTCTCCTCTTCCATGGTCGGATGTGACTTCCTATCATGCGAATCATAATAGTTACTAATGCCAATCGATATGATCGCATATCATGCTTACCATATGATCGCAGTCGAGTGACGCTATGCCTAGTCAATTGTGTGCGTTAGCATTTTGTATTGATTGTGATTGCGATTGTCTGTTGGAATACAATAAGCCTGAGAATGCTGTGGCTCACCAAACAAGGACTGCATTGATGACGAATTGACTGTTGAGCAAGGACTATTGTCCATTTACCACTGAATTCAAATACATGCGCATGCGCATCACGCGGGATTCACTGTGTGTGGGGCCAACTGGCCATGGTCGGCGTAGTCCATTAATATCATAGTTTCATCATCAATATTTGATTTTATCATCGCATTTCGCAGTATTGAAATTTCGTTTTAGTTGGGCACAACATTTTGTGTACAGACACTCTGTAGTCTGTACGAACCGAGATTCGAGACCTAGATATGTGATATTCAATGTTCATACAACGATGAAATTATATCAGATCATATTATTCCATTGTGATGCGTGATGCCCTGCCCATCCGATGTCGTCATCGAATACTTTTCCTACCGTATGTTTGCCAATACGCAATGCTTGCAGATGTAGTATCAGAACTATTGATAGACATCCAAACCGAGGGTTGTGCTGTGGAGTGGGGCCAATTGCTCGTAGATAGGACTGGGCAAAATCGAGTATCTGAGCGTTTTGATTCTGAATCATGCATCACACTTCGAGTCGTGTCGAGTATTCTAGTATCACGCATTATGACGACACAACAGAATGCCCTATGTCAGAGTTAAAATATGAACCTTTAATACCACCACAAAGAACATGCATGTTTTCCGTCGCTTCTAAGATACCTTGGTACTTATTCGACCATACCGATTTCATTGCACTTCTTGACAATGTTGTGGGATGATCATGACTTCGTAAATGTGTTATTTCCTGTAATGATCGTACGTTAGCTTGGTACCATGTCTCGTATGCTGCGACACGGCCAATCAAGGTTTCAAGGCTTCCTCAGAGTGGAAAATAGAATCAAAACCATAATTCTCGTCAGTAAATTAACTTTCGGTTGCAAGGAGCGTGTAATTTCAGTACTCGAAAAAAATCGTCTTTTACTACTTGACTCGAATACATTAAAATTAATACTCGATTCAGATTCGAGTAGTCGAATCATTGTGCCCAGCCCTACTCGTAACTCTCGGTATGCAATCGTTGGTGATTCGGGTTGAAAAACCTGAATCCGGCTAGGTTTCTGTTGCACGGTATCTGCTAAATTCCACCTGATTCAGCCACAAATTGACCCCATTCATTTTGATATCGCATCGTTATGCGTGATTTAATCTAGCTTATCTAGGTTACTGCAAGGCATAGTCCGTTTCACACCACCATCCCGAATTTGACTGTTGAGTTCATAGGAAAGTATTAAATCTTCGCTAAATTGTACCGGCGAATTTCATCGAATTTCGTGGAAAAAGTCTCCCTAGCTATCACATATTGCTGGTCTTGCAAACGAGTTTTAGGTTACTTTGAAACAATCTGGAACAACACTTTGTGACGTACGACAAGTCGAATGTGGGACATGAACTCTATGACACGCTATAAAACGTTCTAAATTACGTTCCAAATGCAGAATCAGTGTACGATTTGGTGTACAGCATTGTTTTGCCAATTAATAGATCTCTTCAACCTCTTGCTACTAAGAATAGAATTGAAACTTGAAACATTTATGGCAGACCGGTCTAGAAATTGATGCGGACCGGCAAATGAGACCCACTGGTATTACCTCTCTGGATTTTATGACGTCATAATTGACTTGTCTGGAAGTCATCCACAGATCGAAAGCGAAATACATGTAGTTTTCGTCTGGGTGTATTATACAGACAGCTGACAGTGTCGGCATACTTCACAGTTCGGAAGAACCCGAGCCCATTTTCACGTCACAATATCAAAAGGCAGTGTGACACGTGTGGAGAATATCCCAGCGACCTGCAAAATGCCATTTTCGCTTTTCGGCACGCGCCAGCGCAGCAAGACCGTTCCGATTTTCAGTCTTGATTACGACATATCTCGCGAAAAGTCGTGTTCAGATATGAAAGGTCTCGAAAATGCGTATTGATCAATACCTAAACGCAGGCGTCTGTATTATTCACAAACATCGCAAAGGTGCTGCCAAATTCTAGGAAGCTATCGCAACGCACCAGGTCGCTGCGATGACGAATCGTTTTACGGCGGTTGAGTATTCACTGAAATGAAATTCGTTGCTAGATATTGCGACTGCGATTAACAATGATGTTTCTTCGCAAGAACCTAAATCAAGTTACAAAAACACGCGTCAGAGAGAGGCATAGTGCATGAAATAGTTGTATTACCCAGAATCCATGATGCGTATTCAACAATTGCATCGAATTGCATCAATTGTATCTAAAATCGCTGTCTAAAATCATGCACCATCCTTCGACAAATCTAGAACTTATATTGTTTAGTTTGCTGCTGAGGCGAAGTCGGGTTTATATCTTATATTGCGTGTCGGTCGATACTAATTTAGTAATATCTGCATAGTTGAGATGTCTGTTTCAGCGGGTCTTCGTGGGTCTTGCAATATATGTCTGGCCTAATCATTAATCAATGACAACAACGCATGTTTAAAT